>JACCGJ010018179.1:0-13258 GCA_013407085.1 Atriophallophorus winterbourni | reverse complement strand
CAATTCGTACAGCTGCTGAAAACGCATCGTATTCCATAAAGCATCGTCATCCGGATATGTGGATATTTTAGGGATAAATCTCAATACATGGAACTCAGCAGATTAACTTTTTCTTTGCTATTGGCTGTGAAAGGAGTCCTTTACAGTGCTATGCTGTCTCTATTCGTAATTTCAATGCACTTATCAACTCTCCGCAACAGACCTAAACTTTTAGTTTCAAATACGCTGATAATATAGTCATTAGGTGTGTTGTACTCAGAAACATCTCTTGAGATACCGATGTGACATCATTAAACTAAATTACTACGTGGTCTGAAGAGTGAAGCTTGTATTTAATTCCGGATGATTGTGTAGAATTTGTGTTCACCAATCTGCATAGTGACAACAGTGATGCTTTGTTTAGCAATCTACAACGATTTACAATTAAATCCATATTGTTTACTAAAGAAAAGGTTGTCAGTTATTTAGAAGTCTCCATTTCCGTTAACTTAACTTGGACTCATCATCTTAATGATGTACTCACTAAAGAACATTGGCCCTCATTGTATGTGTTTCGGCTTTGCTCACTTGGCATCAGGCCTAGACTGATTTTTATATTGACACTTTCTTGTATCACACCTGATGTTTTGTAATGCTCTCCTGCATTACAATTAGACAACTCTTAATTTTTATCGAATATATCAAAATCAAACAACAAAAACAACTCCGCCAAGGACGGCCCCAAGCCCGTCTGAGAAAGGAGGAGGGTTGGGCTTAGGGCTAGCAACCCTATCCCGTAAAACCTACATTGCTACGGAAACGATGAAAACAGATCCGTGGTTCGGTCATGTCTGCAGGATGGATCCCAGTTCGCATACGAAGGTTGCCATGCACTGGCATCCGCAAGGTAAACGAAAAAGGGGACGGCCCAAGGAAACTTGACGCAGAACTTTGGAACGCGAACTAAATGCACAAGGATTCACGGTGCAGACGGCAACGGAAGCAGCGACAGACCGGAACCACTGGCGTGAAGTTGTCTTCGCCTCATTTGCCACCCGGCACGGAGAGGACTGACCTGAGCCTGAGTATCAAAATCAATGTGGAAATGTAAAGTGCATTCGCGATGATTGTCAATCACAAGCTTCGGGTGAGATACAGAACACAACCTTCCGAGACAACACGTAAGCAGAAAGCGCCTAAACGAACGACCACAATTTTCGTGAACCCGTAAAACATTCAGGTTTCTGAAGTATAAAGAGATGAAAAACGTCAGCCATTATCGAACGAAATGCAATTGGTCAAGGTTGGTCAAAGAATCCAAAATTGGCGAGAACTTGAACAGAAACGTTTAGCACGAAATCGATTGACAATTCAGACATGTCGAGGACAGAGTTGTGGTAAAGATATTGTGATTTTATTTCTCCGAGTCTGTGGCATTAACTTGGAGCTTAAATTACGAATAAAATATTAAATTCTTCATTTTATCTTAAAACTGTTTGCAGAACTCACAGATACGTTTGCGAAAACTGGCTCAAAATTATTTGATTGGCAAAGGTGGTGTGTCAAGATTCAAGATTGAAGATTTATATTGAATAAAGCAAAAAGCTGAACGATAACATAGGATATACGTATAAAAGTTTAACAAATTGTACTTTCGAGTTTGCGTCCATGTTGTTCGACGGGGGAGCAAAAGTGTTTTCAATTATGTCATGGAGAGAGGAAATTTCGACCGGAAATATGCGTGGGTAAATTTGTTTTTCCAGGTATGTATGTAAAATAGAAATACTGAGGGATTTCAGTAAATTGTGGCTAACACAGTGTTATTCAACATAAAAGATCATAACGTTTGTTTGAAGATAATTTCATTTTGTGAGTTAACAATTTCTGGCGGTAAAATGTTCCTCAGAAAGCATATACTGACTGCGTAAAAGTTAATGCTGCAGTTTAATCGGAAATATGATATTTGAATGGTCAGATTGTGACTGCGAGATTGGAACCAGTCGTAAATAGGTGTCTGAGTAGGTGTGACCCCATGTGTTGTTGATGTTGGCCTCCTTCGGTCGATCTCGATCATGGATGTACATTACAATCGAATAAATTTTCATGTTTTACAGCTTTTTGAATGACTAAACAGTTCGATTCGGGACGAACAATCTCTCCCGCAGCGCTGGCAACGAAAATCAGAACTCGGTTGTATTGCATCAGTTGAACGCTGCTGGCGTGATCTGCGTTCAGCAGACAAGAGCTGTATCTGCTTCTCCCAAGCTTGCAGACGACGTTTTACACAATGTATCCAATGTGAGCGGTCAAGAGCAAGTTCTTCCCAACTGGCCGGGTCAATGCCAAGAGCTTTCATATCTCTTTTGCAAACGTCTTTTTACCGCAAGTGTGGTCTGCCCAATGGTCGACTTCCTAATCGTAACTCACCATAGAGTAGATATTTCGGAATACGACCATGTTCCATTTTGTAGACATGACTAAGCCACCGCAGGCGGCGCTGTCGCAATAGGGTAATCATGCTCTGTAGACCAGCTTTGGAAAGCACTTCAGTGTTAGTCACCCTGTCAATCCACGATATGTTCAAGATACGACGTATGCTTCGTAGATCGAAAGTATTCAGCTTCCGTTCGTGTCTTGCGTGGGTGGTCCAGGTTTCACTGCCGTACCGTAAAGCATTTAGTACACACGCGCTGTATACCATCATCTTCGTCATTACCGTCAGCTTACTGTTACCCCAAACACGAGAGTTTATTTGGGACAGAATGACAGCTGCTCTGCCAATTCGCTTATCAATTTCCGTGTCTAGCGAGAGGTTATTCACAATGGTTGAACCAATATATGTGACCCCATGTGTATTATTCGATATATCAGGATAAGGTCAAATCGGATGCACTCGGATTCGCTCGAGAATGCACAATCCAAGTCTAGTCAGTCGATGCTCAAAGGTTACATTATGCAAACCAGGAACCATTTTCGTTGCCTTATGTTTAAACCTTTCGAGTAGCGAGATATCTTTTTTCCATCTATGGTGTTCAAGCTTATGCAGTATATTCCTCAAAGGAATGTTTGTATTTATTGAGTACGTTTGACAATGAGTGCGGTGGGAAACGGTCGAAAATTCGTCTGAGTAAGCCAAGTACGCTGCACGCATTCTTATAGACGGCCTGGCACTGCAGGCTGTTTTTCAAATTTCCACAGACCCAGATACCGAGAGCTTTCTGCGATATATTCCACTCAATTGTGCAACTGTCAGGTACGTTTGAGAACGGGATGTGTTTCCCAACTTGCAACATTTGGCACTTGTGGAAGTTGAATGGCAGCTAGTTTTGAAGTGACCACTGGTGCAGCTTAGTTAGGTTTTTTGTAAAACTAAGCAATCCTCGACAGAGTTGAGCCTCATCCAATTTTTTATATCATCGGCGAAAAGAAAGATTTTACATCGTACCAATTTAATTAGATCATTTATATTTGTTAAGAATGGCATTGGACCGAGTACTGAACCTTGCGGGACACCGCTTGTGGCTTCAATAGTACGGGAACTTTCGCCATCTAATCTGACTTTCACTTGGCGTTCAGACAGATAACTTGTGATCCATGTAGTAGATATTTAGTGACGCCAATATCCTGCAGCTTCTAAAGTAGTAAGGGGTGATAAACTTGACCGAAAGCATTAGATGTGCCTGATAAAACATTCTCATAACAAGGGTTTCAATACTTTAGAAAACACTGAAAAGAACTTCACTGGGCGGTAATTGGCCTTATCCGAACGACTACCACCTTTATAGATTAGTGTAATAACTCCGGTAGGACCCCCTGAGAGACAGACCTTTGTTATCTTTTGAATTGTTTTCTGAGTTTGGGTCTTCGGAATCTTTCCACGAGAATTCTTAAGCTTGTGTTTCAAAGGCTGAATTCAATGTGCTTATTCTGACGTCACTGGGGATATTTCCTTTGTGTAGTCAACAAGTATTTATGAAGAAGTCTGCCATAGCACTTGTTAGGAGAGTTAGCTTCAGAAGATGTTGCCCATTCTCTTTATAATTTGATGACCGGGGTATCCTGAATATACCCACAACAACATACGCCCGCGCTCCTATCGTTTCTGCGATGTAAATTCACTGTTTGTAGTCGTGTTGTTGTTTCACAACCCCCATCGTATTGGCAGCCTCCGGAATGCCTAGAAGGAATAGACTGCGCTCGTTGCTCTTCTTACAAACATCAAGACGTCATTTTTCTCCCACCAGGGTATATCGGTGTGGATTCGATTTTGCACTCGGGAATCTCACATAGCAAATAAGAATTTAAAATTACAATTACCATATCTTTCTTACCGTTTAGTGTTATTTTCAGTAAGCGTGGTTTACCGAAATGTGGGGAATTCATTAACAGCCTAATATCTGGATCGTAAGAATTCAAACATAAATTCAAATATAAATTTTTCGCTTAAAAATTTATTGAAATTATGTTTCAGTTTTGCTTAAATATTTTCCTAATGGGTAGCAAATTTATCAATGAGCTCTCTATATACTATGCATAAATCCACCGATGAAAACGCAAGAGATCAATTCCAACTTGGCGGCAAGCCTTTGATCCAGCGTTCACCGGGCTTTCCTTAGAACATTGAAGAAGGATACTTTTTCATTGTGTTGTTAAGAGCAGATGTGATATTTGATTAATTTGGATGCGATTGTATGAGGCATATAAGCATACCCAAAACAAGCGTTCGGAGTTCAGTTTTGCTGAGAACTTGGAACCTTACATCCCAGCATTGCCAGATAATTATCGTGAACATTTGTTCGAAGCCACATTCGTACAATAAGGGCAAATATGAATATATAAGCTATAATTAGAATCTTGAACAGAGCGCTCATAAAAGAGACCCTTGAAAAATTTCGAACACGTTGTTCAATACTGATGCAGAGCAAATATAGGCAACCTTCAAATCAACGAACTGCACTTAAGATTCAGATTCAAGATTCAAGAATTTATGGTTACAAAAAGCACATAGCTTCACAATTACCATATCATAGTAAATATGCGTTCAATATGAGGTATAAAAAATCAATTATACGATGTCACTGGAGTCAAGTAATATGCTTACCCTGAGTCAATACACAGGCATCGTCAAATCGTTAAGTAACAAATAATTGTCCAAGGTACGAGTGAATGTTTGGATACAGGGAGAGGTGATAATTGCATCGGGAAGGGCATTCCACAGGAAACAGACACGTACCGAATAGAAATATCGGCGACAATTAGTACGGGAATGGGGAATTTGTAGTGCCGCTGAGTGGCTACGTGTAATTCCTTATTCACGGTATTTGAACAAATGTTTGAGTGGATGATCTGGAGTATTCAATATCTTGTAAGTAATTATAACGTCACTTCGAAGTCTACGTTGAAGGGGAGTGGGGAGCTTTAGCTTTTTCAACCTTTCCTCGTATGGAAGGTCTCGATAACCACGCACGAGTTTAGTTGCACGATGATATATCCTGTCAAGCAAGAATATATCTTTTTTCATCCACGGAGTCCATGCAGGATCCATTGAATCAAACTCATGAGTGTATGCATCCCGGAGACTGATATTTAAGGATTCAAATTGTATTTTCCTTATGAGCTCATGTTGACATTCAAAATACTGCATACTGAAAACCATACCCTTAAACACTTGCTAAATCCCAGTGGCCTCACTCGAACACGAACACATCCAAAGGCATTAAGCATTCCGCATTCTTAATTGGATATTAGTCGTAATTTTTTCTCGGTAAGAATTTGTTTCAATTGGAACATTTGGTCTGAAGAAATCACACTCTCGGATTCTGTTGAGGTTTTCCCTTCGAAACTCGATGAGCTAATGAGGAGCCATGTGGTATGTGACTGTCCTTACTGATTTTGAGAGATTTTATTTTGTATTCCATATACCTTGTCATCCTATGGTTATTGTTAAGCTAACTGCTTTTTCTACCATAAAACTTTTTTGAGTTATGAGTTCTGTAACTACGGTACTGTATAAACGTTTGTGGTGGTATACAGCTACTCCACCACCTGTTCTCAAGCGGTCTCTCTGAAACAAGGTCATTTTTGGAATAGAGAGCTCGCGATTTCTCACGTAAGGTTGGAACCATGTCTCAGCTATTGCTATGACGTCTAGTGAATGCGGATTACAGATATCCTTCAGTTCAGCTAGTTTGTTAACTAGGCATTGTGCGTTTGTATATATTGGTAATTGATGGAGCTAAAAGCTCGTCTATTTGTCCGACCCCTTAAGACTCGGACATCAGTCGTTTTTTTAAGATTGCCACAGTGTTTCTAATCAGAGTCTCGTCTGATTGTATAAGCCGTGGTTCGTTAGGCGATTCCGGCGTAGAAATTCTGTGGTCACTCATTCTGACTTCCTTCGGGAGATTCCTATGATTTGCTTTCCTGTTGGCCCTACTTGATTTCATTATACCTTTCGTTAAAATGTTATTTTAAGAGGTTTTCGCCTGTTGCCTTTATAGTTTGGTGACCGAGGTAATCTAAATGTATCCACCACTACTCACTTGTGAGCTTCGATGCTGCAGGCAACGTAGAGCCACTGTTTGTAATCGTGGTGCTGCATTTCACTTCCCGAAGCAGTGTTCGTGTTTTCGGGAACACTAAGAAGAACAACACTGCGTTGGTAAGAATTTCTCCTTTGTTTAAATTGCCTTTTCTCTCCAAGCATGGAATATCAGCATGTATGCGACATTTAGTCTGTGAACATGTACGAACCAAGTGAGAGTTTAGAGGAACGTCTTCCATCTCGTTTTGGCTTTTGAGAGTTATTCACAGTAAACGCGGTTCGTCAAGATGAGGAAAATTGGGGTGACGACTTAAACGGGTTATTGAATCAGGCAATATCGTGCTCATATCCGTCATTGAACACAGCTGGTACCATTGTTCACTGTCGTGAGTTCTGCTAGTTGAAAATAGTGTCCGGGATGTCTCCGGTACATTGGTGCCGATTACAATGAGATTTATCAAATTTGTTTTTATTTCAGCATTAGTTTTGGAGGTATAAGATTTCGGCTGATGGACAGTCAGCAGAAGCCCCTTCGACTTTTTACGCTGACTAACATCTGAGTCGCAGCTGGCATTCGCATCACTAATCTGTTCTCCTTCCCGCAAATTCTCTTTACGTAGCGGAGCCTCTTGTGAAGGTACGGGATGTAGCGTTGGGTTAAGGTTGGTTTCAATTTTAAGTGAGTTATTGTGGGCATTTAATACCGTCTCCAATAATTCCTCAAATTTTTGAGAACAGTATTCTAAGTATTTGATTCGATCTTCTAGGTTTCCTGATTGTGATACATTGGTCTAGGTGCCGTTAAATGGCTTTGTTCTACAGACGCTGCACACATAACAGACACCTGGAATTTCAGTATTATTAATAAAGACTACTGCCTCCTTAGTCCAAACATTATCGCAATTAGTGTGTATCATAGTAGACTTTAAACAAAAAACTACCATCCTGCTGTTATTGGAATGTTGCAAAAATATTCCAAACATTTATCGGTGCTACATTGCACCAACTGTGGGACTTAGATTAGTCCCCATATAAAAGCTAAATTTCAATTTGCAAATGAGTATTTATCCTCAAAATCGCAAATAAATGGGTTCAGCAAAAAGTCAGAACGGCGTTCGAATGTCAGGTCACGGATACGCACACCTGATGAGCGGCAATAACCGCGAAACCGGTCGTGTGCTTCTGTCCTGCTTTCCGAACGTCATATACTACTTATTAATAAAAATCTGACTTTAAACAAAAACTACCATCCTGCTGTTATTGGAATGTTGCAAAAATATTCCAAACAGTTATCGGTGCTACATTGCGCCAACTGTGGGACTTAGATTAGTACCCATATGAAAAGCTAAATTTCAATTTGCAAATGAGGATTTATCCTCGAAATCGCAATTAGAGCACATATAAACCAAGACTACTACTTTGATTTCACACTTACCCCCTTTTTGCAAATTTGACACTAATCACGCGTAGATTTCTCAGTTCCTGATATCCGATATCAGTCGAGGTCAAGGTCATCAGATATTGGGTTTGGATAGCCTCCATGGAAACACCTAGGCTCGTATCGACCGAATAACGGCTGAGAGATAAAATTGGCGAGGTTCGTGTGGAAACGTATCGCGATGTATTGGATGCAAATTACCGAGTAAAACAGTGGTGGTGACCGTAGATTTGATTTTATACAAAGGAAACACGGTTTGTTGGAATTAGCAGAAGAACATCTTCCGAATGATAGCGATCCCTTGCAAGTGAAAACAGCCACAATGAATTTTGCACGCGCACAACATTTCCACGGTGATGTGGAAAATAGGAACTTCGGAAATATTGATCACAGGACACTACAAATGATTGCGACCAATAGATCTCTTCAAGCGAATTGGTAGAATATAATACAATGTTCATGGATGATGTCCGATATTGCGAAGATTCGGTAACATAGTCATTTCGACATACACCGATGTTGATGGTTGGAAACTGACGCTTGAATCAGCGGAACCAACATCGCGCTTGTCAGTTGACGACATCTGTTTGCGGGACCAGACTTTCGATAAACTGGTAGAAGTCATTGGTTGAAGCAGGTTCAAAAATAGACATTTTCGGCCGTATGGATGTCGATTGTAACGAGTTGTCTGGGTAGGAATAAATAACAGACGTCGTTGAACGTTCTCTTCAAACTTGCCAGACATCAAGATGTTTTTACAACCATTTTACGTTCATCCCAAAGGATTTTGAACGTTATTTGATGAGAGTCACATCGCATTTATGGTATTGTGCAATCTTATACAGAGAATGAGCAATTTGATCAGGCAGACTTTAGTTAAATCAGTTAATTTTCGATTTGCAAAAAGTAAACGACACAATCATCAAAATTGTGTGACATATACAGACATTATTACAACATGTTAACATTTCTATCAGTTTAATATATTTTCACATTCATCCAGAGATAATTCTGAACAAAAGGAAAGAGAAAGAAAATGTCGTGTTGAAAGATTATCATTGAGCTGAAAAGCAGAGGGTAGCAGGCAGATATTCATTCGTTATGCTACTAGTTCTGATGGTGACGACCGATTTCCTCGAAAATCCCAAACAAATAAATGTAAAAGACAAGTGTCTTTCGCTGGGGTCTGAAGTTTCCGAAAGGGCCTATACTTATAAGTAGTGACGAAGTGAGCAAAAAGTAAGCCAAACACCCTTTATTATTAATGTTCATTTATCAGCATTTATCAGTGACCATAGATTTAAAATATATGGAATGTATAAAAACAACAAAGGTGGTTCCTTAATACCGAAAGTCAACTTACATATTGAGGTGCGAGGTTGGATTTCGTAAAGAAATACTTGTCAAGATCAGCCTTGAACTTATTCAGGCTTGATGCACAAAAGATATGTGGGGCAGAGGGTTCCATATTAAATAAACTCGGAAAACAAAGAAGAACCTTCTACAATTAGATCGAGAGTGTGGAATAATTTACTTTTAGCCATGATATCGGCTACAACATGCTTCTTGCCGATGAGACAGGTGTTCAAATGTGTGACCCACTGTATGCAGAACGGCAGGATCAAGTCATCCTATGACACGACGGTACGATAAGTCAAATAGGTTCGAAATTGCAATCCTCTCCTCGAATGGCCAGTGGTATAACACGTTGCACAGCGAGGCATGACATTGATGCTTTTTAAATGGACAAAAACGTGCAAAGTGCCAATCTCCACATGACCAACATGCCGTAGGGGGCTTTTTGACAGATGTTACTGTCTCTTTTGCTAAGGCATGTACGGTGACAGATGAAGTCGGCAGCGATGTCCGCTGGATGAGAGCTGTGCCATGTTAAAAGGCAATCACAATCCATCAAAGAGCACCCCAAAAGCCGTCCGTCACAAGCAGTACCCTCATAAAAAACTGCTATCTAATTCCGTATTCGCAACATTCAACGGAGAATTTCAATCTCGACGTAAATACGTAATTGTTTCAATTAATACCGTTCCGATCCGCCTCCAGCTGGACACAGCCTCGGATATTACGTTGATCTCACGTAACACATGGTAATTAATTGGAAAACCTCATATTCTACCCACCAGTCACGTGGCCCAGAGTGCATCAGGCAATACGTTAAATCTAACCGGAGAATTGATTTGTGAAGTCACTTTTAACAACCAACAGTTTTCTGGTAAATGCTATTTAACGGACTGTGCAAACCTAAATTTACTCGGACTGGACTGGATTACTAAACTTCAACTCATGGATGTACCTTTAAGTTCCATCTGTGAGGCTATCCAATCGCACACAACATCAGATTTACGTAATCAATTTACTGAAAACTTGAAAACGAAGTTTTCTGACGTCTTCCAAGACGGCCTGCGTTGTTGTACAAAACTGAAAGCTAGCCTCAAGCTTCGACCTGGTGTCACACCAGTATTCCGACCGAAACGTCCAGTCCCTTATGCTGGTCTTGCAGATGTCGAACAAGAATTAGACCGTCTCCATCGCTTGGGAGTAATCCACCCCATCAACTATTCCTCTTGGGCAACACCCATTGTTATTGTGAAGAAAGCCAGTGGTAAAGTTCGTGTTTGCGCCGATTATTCTACCGGCCTTAACGCTGCTTTAGACGAACATCAATACCCATTACCAATCCCAGACGACTTGTTCACTAAGCTCAATGGTGCAACGTGTTTCGCAAAACATGATTTGGCTGATGCGTACTTACAGATCGAAGTTGATGACGACGCGAAGGAACTTTTAACAATCAACACACATCGAGGATTGTTTCAGTTCAACCGGCTACCTTTTGGTGTAAAGTCAGCACCTGCAATTTTCCAACAAATAATGGATTCCATGTTGACGGGTTTAACAGGAGTTGCAGCAGCTTACCTTGATTATATTATCATATCAGCATCCAATCATGATGAACTATCAGATCGTATAGATTCTGTGCTCGAACGAATTCAACAGTATGGTTTCCGTTTACGGGCAGACAAATGCGAATTTTTTCTAGAATCTATAAAATATCTTGGTTTCATTTTTGATCAAAATGGTCGACACCCTGATCCAGAAAATATTCAAGCCATAAAAATCATGCCTCCACCAACGGATCTATCCACGCTACGATCATTCCTGGGACTTATCAGTCATTACAGTTCATTTGTTCCAGACATGCATCGTGTTCGTCATCCTTTAAATCATCTTTTAAAAAAGGACGTGAAATGGAATTGGTCAGCTGAATGTCAATCATCGTTCGAAAAAGTTAAGTCAATGCTCACTTCTGATTTGCTTCATACGCACTATGATCCGAACATGGACATAACTGTTGTTTCTGACGCATCTAATTACGGTATCGGAGCTGTCATTTCTCACATATTTCCTGATGGTAAAGAAAAAGCAATCGCACACGCAGCCAGATCTCTGTCCACCACAGAGCGTAATTACGGTCAGATCGAAAAAGAAGCTTTAGCAATAGTCTTCGCAATCAAAAAGTTTCATAAAATGCTGTATGGACGTCATTTAACGCTCATAACTGATCACAAGCCACTCATCAGTATATTTGGTTCAAAGAAAGGTATTCCTGTTTATACTGCAAATCGTTTACAGCGTTGGGCTACCATGCTCTTAGGTTACAACTTTACCATATAATATCAATCTACTGATGCAATTGGTCAAGCAGATGCATTATCCAGACTAATGGATTCGCAGCGCCAGCAAC
Organism: Atriophallophorus winterbourni; assembly: GCA_013407085.1. Taxonomy (NCBI): domain Eukaryota; kingdom Metazoa; phylum Platyhelminthes; class Trematoda; order Plagiorchiida; family Microphallidae; genus Atriophallophorus; species Atriophallophorus winterbourni. The sequence goes on along the minus strand of JACCGJ010018179.1, from coordinate 1,534 downwards.
CTGAGGATACCGTCATCGTGTCAATAACCGTTGAACCTGACATCAGTAATGTTTTTACTAATATTATTCGTGCGTTACCAATAACCTCTGATATGATACGTGAGGCTACTGCTCACGATACCGTCCTTCAGAAGGTCCTACATTTCAACCGCACCCAATGGTCCCGTACATGTGACGAAAATCTTCAACCGTTCTTTCGGCGCCGTGGGTCTCTATCAGAAAACGCAGGATGCCTGTTGTTCGCAGAACGTGTGGTTGTGCCATCAACATTACAAAAGGATGTTCTCAAACAGTTTCACTTTGGTCATCCTGGCATTAGCCATATGAAAGCGTTGGCACGAAGTTATGTATATTGGCCTAACATGGATAAACAGCTAGAGGGTCTCGTAAAAACATGTTCTAACTGTCAATTGGCGGCGAAGACTCCTAGAAAAACCGAGTTATTTTCATGGCCCACACCAGAATCACCATGGTCCAGGGTTCATATTGATTTTGCTGGTCCGATTAACAATCAAAATTATTTGATCCTAGTCGACGCATTCAGAAAATGGCCCGAAGTGTTTCACATGGTTCGAGTCACTTCAAGTGCAACGATTACTAAACTGCAGCAGGTATTCAGCCGATTTGGTGTCCCAGATACTCTTGTTTCCGACAACGGAACAGCTTTTACTTCGGCGGAGTTTGCATCATTCTGTCAACAAAACAGTATTAAGCATAAACGCACGCCTCCGTTTCACCCACAATCCAACGGACAAGTAGAAAGATTTGTGGATACATTCAAGAGAGCACTCTTGAAACTCAGAGGGGAAGGAACCACGTCAGACATCATTGAAAGGTTCTTGCTCAGTTACCGAGCCATGCCGAATCCCAATGTACCTAACAGTGTATCCCCGGCAGAGGCACTCATGAATCGAAAGATTCGATTACCATTGGACATCATCCGTCCATCGGTTTCTAATGAGATGTCTAGAAACCGACGCATGGAAAACCAGTTCAACCATCACCATGGAGCCGTCAGTCGGTTCTATAAGCCAGGTGCATCCGTACTGGCAAAAGACTATCGAAGTGGTGGTGAAACATGGACACACGGACAAATTGTTCGCCGCGTGGGACACGTGATCTATGAAGTTGATGTACAATCTTCCATCTGGATCCGTCATGCAAATCAGCTGCGCCCATCTTCTTTGCCCGAGATTGTAAACCACGCTCCTGGTATTCCACTGGACATCTTGCTAGACACATTTGAACTACCTGAGAGGTTGACCATATCCTCGCCAGAAAAGCGAGATGTTCAAACTAACTGTACACCAAGAAGATGGACCGATCGTGTTCGAAAGAAAGTCAAACCTTTGCAGCTGAACCCACGTAAACAGTCCTATCGTTGAAGACTTCCTGGGGGAGGTGTTAGGAGGGTCACCTCCAAACGAATTATACTTATCATTGTGTTTACTTTACACTAACAATTCTTCTCCCTATTTTAGCCTACCCTTCAATTGGACTGTGGTGCTCTTTGTCCCACCTTGTATCAATAGAA
>JACCGJ010018178.1:0-85393 GCA_013407085.1 Atriophallophorus winterbourni | reverse complement strand
GAATCGATGGTTCCGAATGCCCGCTTCAAGAGCCCAACGTTTCTATTAGCTACGGTTGAAGCACTTTTACACTGAGCAGAACAGCCCAAGTCATGTTGCACGATCACTCCGAGATCCTTTTCTTGCGTTGTGACAGTGAGGATCTTGCCACCTAGAATATACCTAGGTTGTAGGGGTGGACAGACTGAGTTGTTTCAAGCAGATGAAGTCCTTGACTTTAAAACTTACTCCGGTTGGTTCAGTACACTTCCAACGTTGGGACCCGAGAGATCAGAATTCACAGTGGCTTCTTATTCTTTGTAACACCGCTTGTTTTTCCTCATCAAAATATTGACCTTGACAATTATAAACTTCCTTTCGTGCGTGCAACGTGACCGCTCTGTACACGTTTGGAATACCGCTTTATATCTTCCAGTCAACCTGCCTTTTCTCCAACATTCTTGGGGACATTATTGTAGTAATCTGGTCAACTGCAAATCGGTGAGCCCGACGTGATACACAAATCCTTCGTGTACTACAATTGGTAAGCACAATATCCACGCACAATTCGAGATTGTTTCCGGTACGTCAATTCCCGATTTACATCGGCGTTATTTCATGATAATTTTTTACCTCCTGTAACACGTTTTACATCAAAACGTCATATGCATCACATAACTACACTTGTTGATCGATTCACAAGTCGGGTTAGAATACAATCTAAAGGGCAGACAGTTTACTTTGTTTACTGCTTGTAGGCCTCTCGTACATCAATCAACAGATCGTCGGGTAGGTACTCTCCTAGAGAGACTATGCACCAGGATTTTGTCAGTCATTTTACGACTGACATACGATATATCTTAGGTGCCACAATTCCTATCTCTACAACGTGTGTGATAGACTGGGCACTCTCCCTCGACCTCAGCGAAATCGCTGCAGTGCAAGCTATCCGATGCCGGCACCGCAAAGCCCCAAACATTAGCACACGTCGATTAACACGGGCGGTCTCCCAATACGGTTGTCATTGACCGTGTCGGCAAGCAATGCACTGTCTCAATCGACAGAGTCAAGCCGGCTTTCATGGACGAGGAAGTTATCGCACATGACCCAACGCCAATTCCGGCACCACTGGTCATTGCCCCTCCTGTACCCACAGCTAACCCAGAACCGGCCACTACAGGAACCAAACGTGCCAAACGGCAACCCGTTCAATTCGCTGATTTTGTTGTAAATATTTAATACTTTCATATCTTTTGGCATACACGCGTGCATTATTTCGTACCTCATTCTAATCACTCGGTCGTGGCACTAAACCCATGCACCAGGGATTTTTCTTTTTATTTCTTTCCTCGGGTACGCACACACCCACCGCTGATGCCACCGAATCGCGCACCCTTCCTGGTCCACCTACGCTTGCCTCCAACTCATCTGTTAGTCCCAACCACCAACAACGAGTACAATTGTTCCAACACGACTGTCATGTCTCACAAGGTCCTTACCAGCCCAGATTGACACGCCAACCGATTCTCCTGGCGCGGCCGTTTATCATCCTTCGGGACGCAAGAAATTCTGAGCAGAGACTGTGTTTTTGAAGCCTCTGGTTCTTGTTGTCAAGCCTACGAATGCGCCTGTTTCTGCTCAAATTGGGTTCGGACTAAGACCACGCCAAAGGGGGAAATCCCGCTAGCAGCTGTTCACTCCGTGTGAAGCGGTTAGGCAGTACGTTCACTCACACGTGAGACGCTACTTGGCTTAGTCCCGATCGGTTCACCGTACATCCTACTCTCGAAACAACGAAGATCGACCCACGCAGACCGAGCGCCATGGCTGACTTCTATGTGACTGGTTGCTGAGAGACTACGTTCCTACCCGGGGTAACCTGACACCCGCATGACCTACGCTACTAGCAGCTCCCGATCAGAAGTCTTCGCTGACCAGACTTCTTGGAGGGGGGCTGTGTAACACCGCTTGTTTTTCTTCATCAAAATATTGACCTTGACAATTATTAACTTCCGTTCGTGCGTGCAACGTGACCGCTCTGTACACGTTCTGGCTACCGCTATATATCTTCCGGTCAACCTGCCTTTTCTCCAACATTTTTGGGGACATTATTGTAGTAATCTGGTCTACTGCAATTAGGCCACGTATTGCGAATAGGAAATTGCCCCTTAGTTTGCCAGTCGTAACTTGGAATGGCGTCGCTGTAGGGGTGGACAGAGTGAGTTGTTTCAAGCAAATGAAGTCCTTGACTTTAAAACTTAACCCCGTTGGTTCAGTACATTTCCAACTTTGGGACCCAAGAGATCAGAATTCACAGTGGCTTCTGATTCTTTGTGATATGGTCCGAAATAATGTTTAGTGACCGTAATGTTGTATACGTTTTCTTGTAGTGTTTGATTAATTGTGTTTTCAACCTCTAAAGCTCCAAAAGCGGAAGACACTATGGGCTTTTCATCGTTGTATATTTTATTATAATAATCCTACATATTTCGTCATTTGTTTTGTTATAATGATACATGTAAATATGTACACAATTTAAATATAATATTCACGCTGCTCATTTGTTCTGTTCCGGGACAAGTCTATCATTTGATTGTTTTGGAGCTGTATGCCTTGTTACGCTGAGAAGTGTGTTCCAATTTGTTGGGTACAATAATCAGAAGGCAGTTAATGGTGAAATCTCCACTGGATCAATCACTAAAAATTTGTGAGCTCCGAACATTTTTCTTTTCAAAATTTTCGTTCGTACCATACACTCTCGTTTATTTTGATTTTGCTGTCATATATTAAACAAGATTGTTTTACTGTACCTAACAATTGACCTTGATACGCACTTCCCGTTGATTCGTGTTTCGTGGTTGCTTCCGCGATAAATCTTCCATCTCATGTGCCTTTTCTGCAGCATTCTTGGGGACATTATTGTAGTGGTCCGCCTACTGCAAATTGGTGAGCCCGACGTGATGCACGAATCATTCGTGTACTACAAATGGTGAGCCCAATATCCAAGCACCGCGATTTTGTTCCGGTACGTAATTTTTTCCCGATTCACATCGGCGTTATTTCAGGTTAATATTTTTATCTCCTTTCATCAAGTATTATATCATCAAGCCATTTACGTCGATTCACAAGTAGGGTTATAACACAATCTACACACCACGATTTTGGCAGTCGTTTCACGGCTGACATACGATATATCTTAGGTGCCACAATTCCTATCTCTACAACGTGTGTGATTGACTGCCCACTATCCCTCGACCTCAGCGAAATCGCTGCAGTTCAAGCTACCGATGCCGGCATCGCACAGCTCAGGGACGCCTATTCTTTCATCACAACTCTCCCCTTGCCCGATGGCATGAGCGATATTCTGTGCGACTTATCGCGAAGCGCTCTCCGACTACTTACCCTGTCTGCTTTTATGAGCGGCGCATTAGTCAAACCATACGCAATCTTTCCCATCCTGGCATTCGTGCTTGTGTTACGTTTGTTACGGAAAAATTAGTATGGCCGAAAGTCAGTGGGTACGTTCAGCATGACACTTTGATGGCAACACCACCATATTTGATAACAACCATGTGTACATCATGTATTTACCCGCAATCCGCCATCTCCACAGTGAGTAGGCGTCCGGAACGGCACATTTGCGAATTATATAGCGGGTATTTAACGTGTTATTATCGCTTGGTATATCCAGTGTAGGCTTTTTGTACCTCTTCACTATAACTCGGTTGTGGCCATAAATTTGATGCACTAGAGGTTTTTCTTCTTCTCACTTCTCAGGTACACATCCACCTCCCGCTGTGGAAACCGTGGCACGCGCCACCCCCGGATCACCGACACTTTTCGCCATCCTATCTTTTAGCCTGGAATTCACTCATCCTTCGTGTATCCCTTTGGTACGCACGCACCTCCTGCTGTGAAAACCGTGACAAACGCCACCTGCGGATCACTGACGCTTGTCGCCATCCTACCTGGTAGCCTCAACCATGAGCACACCTACTTGACGTGACGTGCGGTTGGATTAATTTTTACCTCCGATATTTTTGGATATAACTTTCTTGGTTTTCATCCGATCGGTTTGATTTTTGGATATCTATCTGAAATCTTGCTACGTCGGATCTATTCATACAAGAATCATCCATCTGCGACGTGTCGTTCTTTGTGTACGTCAACCGTGGATTTTTCTACAGTTTGTTCGTTGATTGGAATCGCTTTTGTGTTTCTGCTGTTCGATTACCCCATTGGTGTTTATCACTGTCGGGAACTACTCGGAGAAATACACAACGTGATATCAAATTCACGCCAAAAATCTCAAAGGGAATCTGGCAAATTAGCAGCTAAATCGAGTGACGAAATTTTCCGACAACCCGTCATTTTCCGTCAACTCCGCCCAATACCACACAAACCAACCGCAGCCGTATCGATTTTTGTGCTCTGATTTGTACTTTTGGTTGACCCCGTTAACATGAAACAATCTGATGTTCGCGAAACGTGCGTCGTCTGCATGAAAGTCGTCAGTGGTAAGGTCAAATCTGTCACGTGTCAAAACTGTTCCCACAAATGTCACGCAAAATGTGACAAATCATTGACCCCGGATGCGCTATCGATCCTGATGGATGAAAACATGCCTGGTGTATGCTACGTGTGCAAACGTTGTCGAGCTAAACCAAACGCAGATTTAACTGCGTTGCAGATTTAACTGTTGCGAAAAGCATCCTGGATGATCGGATGCTGAGCTTAAAGCTTATTATACAAACGTTGAAAACATCGGTAGAGACTCAAAATTCTCAGTTTGCCAGTATGTTTTTCGATCAATCGGAAACCACTGACGGTAATACCAGTCAGATAAACGCTTAATCATCGATCTTTCAACACGAATGTTCAGCTGTTGCAAATGTGCCGGAGTGTCTTGAGGAGCGTCCTTTTCATCAAAAGGCCACCTTCACAAATGCGACTGTTAAAGGCCTGTCTGCCCAAAACATCCCTGGTCCGCAAAAAGATTCGTAGCCAAAGCCACCTGCTCACCCGAAGGATCAGCGAAAACCCTCAGGTTCAAAACCAAAAGTCATGATGCAAAACACTTCCAAAGTGGACACTATAGGTATTCGATCTAAGGTAGTTGAAACGTCCAGCAACCAGCGAAAACGCCAAACACAGTGTACATTCAGTCCATGGACTAAGCGTGATTTCCACCAACGTGAAGGAAACGCGTGCCACCTTACTAGGGGACAGGCTAAAGAACGATATATAAGAATGGAAAAGGTTGTGCAACAACATGGACTTGGAGCCAGTTGAACCACTATCATTGATACGGCTAAGTCGTAAACCTACTTCTTCAAATCTGGACCAGCCAAGATTGCTTAGAATCACCGTTCACTCTGAAAGGGATCCTAAAACATCTTACTGTCCGCTTTTCTCCTGCGCAAGGAGCGTTCAGAGATCACTGCAAGGATCTTTGCTGATGTGTGTTGGTGGGAAAGCGCCCGAAAGGACTGGCAACAAGACCAAACGAAACAGAGGGATGATCGAAGTATAATCCTTTTGGGAGTTCCAGAAGCTTACGAACCAACTGATAAAGCGGTGCAGCGCAAACACGATCAATGGAGATTCCTCAGTGATATATTTGGTTTGCGTGAAGTAGCTGTGACGGACACGTTTCGCATCCCCGAATCTACGAATTATAAGGGCATTGGTCCTAAGCCCCTTAAAAAACGTTCTTGCGTAATGATATGTTGAACACGGTCAAAACTCGTTGGGAAAATGGCCGCAGAATAATCGAGCGAGAAATTAGACTAGGTGCATCGAAACACCATATTGAAAAGGTAGATGCACCACTAAGTTCAATAGAAACACTACTAAGTCAATCAGTTTTTGACGTGTCCGAAACAATTCCAGCCGATACGATAGATCACTGTATTACAACAGTACAACCCCAAAACGATGAAGCATCCCTGCAAGCGAAAAACCTTTAGTTGCCGACTCTGGAGGAGTCGGCCTAACATATATTCTGCACTCCACTAGCCTTCATCCCCACACCCCATCCTTGTTGAGAAAAACAACTATGAAATGCATCTACACTAACGCACAATGTCTCGGAAACAAAATCGGTGAACTGCGTGCAGTTTTTCTGAGATGTTCACCAGACATCATCGCCGTAACGGAAACGTGGCTGCAGACTCATCAACACGGAAACACGAACTTTCAGTGCTTATTCCCACTTCAAGACTGAACTGTCGAAGATATTCGTATGCTGTACGTGTAAGTTTCACATGGAACACCCTCCCCTCCACTGTTACACACTCAGCCAACCTGGATATTTTTAAAGCTAATTTGGACAAACACTTGAGAGACAACCCAAACTTTGATACGATTTACACTACATGAGTTTTTCTGTTCTTCTTTTTTATTGTATATACCTCATAACTCCATCCTATGGTTATTGTTAAGCTAAATGCTTTTTAGACCATTACAACTTTGAATCACTTTGAATCACAAAATAGTGAACTAGAATTACCAGGAATGTCACTTAGTCGTCATGACCGTGAAACCAGAGGACGAGGAGTAGCTTTGTATTATAGCCAAAACCTTCTGTGCCGTGAGATTACGGATCTAGGCGTCGTGTTACTGGATACACTCTGGTGCTCAACCCGACTAGCTAACGGCGAAGACTGTGTTTTGGGAGTAGTATATCGCCCACCGTCTGCACAGTAAACTTACAATCGCACGGTTACTTCCAGATAAACTTGTGGATTTTTGATTATGGGTGATTTCAATTTACCGAATCTGCAAAGCAGTACCATTTACCCAGAACACTTCCTCGAGCGCGCATTCAGTGAGTTGTTCGAGGATATTCCTCTTCATAACCACATTACATGTAATACCCGATACCGCGGAAACGATTTACCTTCACTCTTAGATCTCGTTCTGACAAGCAATGAACATGACATTGATAACATTGCTTACGAAAGTCCACAGGGACTAAGTGATCACGTCGTCATCCAGTTTGACTATCTGTTTGAAGCTGTAAGAAAAAATGATGCTCGTAAAAGAGTTAGGCGGATCAACACTATGGCGTTGAGTGATGTTCTGAAAAACACGTTTAACTGCAAAACGGAAACCAGCAACGTACATGAGTTTTGGATATGGCTAATATCTAATCTCAAAAGTTCAATCGAAGTGAGCTCCGAATTTGTCCTTAGTAACTCAAGAAAAATCTTTGAATTAAACCCATTCATGCCTGAATTATTTTCTAACCCGAAATAAAATATTTTCTCTTCGAAAACGAGTTGCCCAGGGGTGAAATAACACAAATAATATAAAACGTTTGTGATATTCACATAATTGAGAAAATAACAAATTGTAACCAATTGGTTACATCCGGCAGAAGTCATCAGTTTTCAGGCGTCATTTCCTTATGGCACTGCATTGTAATTTTGTGCGATAGCCTCTATAACATGTTTTGTCGTAGGTCAGACACGGAGTTACATCGCATTTTTGACACCTCACTTTAGTCAATCCTTTTACACACTGCGCGCATCTCTTCCGGGTTTTCGAGATGACCGGAAAATGTCCAACGTTGTCGAAACGGACTGAATTCACTGGGCAAGAGATTTTCCTCATCTTCTGTGCCGGTTTCTGCAAGTCTGTTGTAGACCTTGGCCTTCCTCTTGGAGTTACAGGCAGAGTCATTAGAGCGATTGCTATGTCTTCTTTGAAGTCAGAGAGACACATTCCTGTTGAACTCATGAAATCACAGGTCCTTCGGTATAACAACCAAGCATTTACCACACTCAGATCTAACAGATAGAAAAAAATCCTCATGTACCATTTCTTCGACTTGAAATCGGTACGATAAAGTTCGATCAACATATTGCACAAATAGACTCCCCCCATGAATTTGTTATATTCTTTTACAACGAAAGGTCTACCAACTTCTACATATGACTTCTGTTCTCAATCCCATCTCATCACTGTATCAGCCGGTTCGATTCCCGCATATGAAGAAAGTAGCTGAATTGGTTTGTTGTCAAACCACTTCACAGCTACTATTGATTTCAACTCTGAAGTCGTAATTTCCTCTCCCATCTTTTTGTATCAGTTTATCATTCTTCAGTGTACATCTTTTCAGCCTGTTCACCCTGACGGTAGACACATTGAATATACCAGATTCCTATAGCTTCCTTGATAAGCCCAATGAAGAGAACCAGTTATCATCAAATAACTTGTAGTTCTTGTGCTTGGGTATACCTTCAGCAAGCCGAAGTGCGTAGGTTGATGAAACTCCAACTTCGACATCTTCCTTCTTCTGATCCTTCCCCGTATAAATCTCAAAGTCATAAATAAGGCCACTCGATCCTGCTCTAGATATGACTTTATACCCCCATTTATGTGGCTTTCTTGGATTGTATTGTTTTAAGGAGATATGCGCTTTGGTAGGAATGATTTGTTCATCCACGGCTTGATTTTCTTCTTATGGAAGTTTCTGACAGTTCGGTTTGATGGAATCCATAATTGGTCGAATTTTGAATGGTTTGTCATCTTTGTTGCCATCTTCCTTCTGCAAAATATTATCATTAAAGTAAAGATAGCGTTTTATCTCCTCATATCTGTCTCGACTCACATTACTCGAAACTGCTTTGAGGCTTGGGCCTTTTTCCAGTAAGATCGATAACTAGGAACTTTGATTATACCAGTAAGAAGTGTGATCCCCACGAAAGTTCTCATATCCGTATTGTCAATTCACAACTCTTTCCCAGCGGTCTGTATTGCTTAAATTTTGGTTTGCTAAACCATTGTCTCGAATGCCGAATTGTCGAACATCAACTTAAAAAAGAAAATCGGTGAAAATGATCGCCATTCTTCGTCAACAGAAAGTATATCTATCCATTCAATATCTTCAGGAAGACAGAATTCCTGTACGATTTTGGTGACTTCTGCCGGATGTAACATGAGGGTTACATTTATTTAAATGCAAAGCATTTCGAAGATTTTCTGATTTATTCCATTTTTTCACATAATGTCCTCGTAGGCATGACATAGTTAATACTGGAACAAAATTTATAATAAGCGAGACTTTCACACGATTTTTATTCGGCTCACAAAACTGCGAATTGTGAGGATACGTTCGAAACCCGTACTAGCACATACTTTCTCTTTCACTGTGGACAAGTCAATGATGATTGCAAACAAAGATGAAAACCACCCTGCAGTTGATAAAATTCTGTATGCCGCCGTGAAAAAAACATTCGGAAAATTCAGTTAGAATTAGCTTAAAATGACTTGCGAAGTTCATGTAGCCAAAAGGTTACATCCGTCCTGAAAGGGTTAAATTAAGAAGCCAAACTCGAGAGTGGTTAACGGTACGAAACATTGCTTAGCGACACCATCGGTAAAACCCATCATCCGAGACCTGGGAAACATTCCGTTTACTGCGGAACAAAGTAAACAAATTTGTCATCCAAGACAATTTGTGCTTTCAAGAAGTGACATCAAGCATGATGAGCGAAACCCCAAAATACTATATCGTATGGTTAGCGATCAAGCTAAGGTGAATCCTGGAGATGCGTCCGTGAACACATCAGCTGGACCAACAACAACTGCAGCAGAAACTGCTGATGCTTTAGCCACGTTTTATTCATCGGTATTCAACCCGATAGAACATGCAATAAACAGCCCAAATCCAACACTTTCAAACACGGTTGTCCTAAGTGAAATAAGTGTCACTGAGAAACGCGTCTTTCAAGGTTTATTTAATCTTAAAACCGGAAAGTCTCCTGGGGCCGACGGAATAACCCCGAAAATATTGAAGCAATTTGCGAGTTTGCTATACAAACCACTCACTTGTTTGTTCGAGCAAACACTGGCAAGCGAAGTGATTCCTACAGATTGGAAACGAGGAATAATTTCTCCAATTTACAAAGGTGAAATCTCTCCGATGTTTTCAATTACCGACCCGTTACTCTGCAACCAGAGATTTCAAAATTACTTGAGCGAGTCATTGTTGACGATCTTATGAAACATTTCGAGAATAATCAGTTGCTTTCGAGGAACCAGCATGGATTCAGACGAAATTATTCCTGTTTGTCTAATTTACTGGTAACGCTAGATGATTGGACAAAATCGATAGATAAAGGACAAACAATACACGCGTGCTAGATAGATATCCTAAAAGCATTTAATCCTGCTGACCATTCCCTAGTACTGCAGAAGCTTGAGAGGCTTGGTATCACTGGAAAGTTGCTGAATTGGCTAAATGACTACCTAACAAATCGCACTAACCAGGTACGTGTTGATGGTACATTAGCCAAACCAATAGCAGCAACTAGCGGAGTTCCCCAAGGCTCAGTCCTTGGTCCGATCCTCTTTCTGGTTTATGCCAATGAAATACCGGAAATTGTTCGATGTAACATTTGGCGCAGCATTCGTAGTCCAGAAGACTGTCTGCTATTACAAAATGATCTTGATACGCTTCACAGCTGGCCGTTAAAGAACAAACAGCCGTTTTGAGTTCAACAAATGCAGGATAATGAATGTGGTGAATCGAGTAGAGTTCACATATCACATAGGATTGCATGTCTTTGAAAATTGCAGTGAAGAAAAAGATTCGAGTGTCTGGATATGCTCCAGTTTAAAAACATCACTTCAAACTAACAGTGCCTTTAAAAAAGCAACACGTGTTCTAAATCTACTCAAACGTGTATTTGGGAAATTTTTGCCCAAGATATTCCCAAGGATCATGAATAAATACTTGAGACCAGTCATGGAATAAGGTGTGCAGTCATGGTCTCCGTGGATCAAGAGGGATAGGAAACTTATGGAGCGAATCTATCACCGCTCAACGAAACTAGATCTCAGCATCCGAAACAAACCACATAAAAAGAATAGCTTAACTGAATCTGTTCGATTTTCCCTATCGACGAATCAGAGGAGACCTCATCTTACTTTACAAAACATTCCATACCCCGAAACATAACTTACAGCATTTATTCACGCGAAGGGATGCGAGAAATTATCGGACCCATTGTGAAGTTTCGCACGTGAGTAACGCGTATTCTACCCGTTTCTTAGTTCGACAAGTTCAAAACAACAATTTGGATGTTATACGGTACTGTAATTAGCAACAATTACAACAATAATTATACAAACCTCAACTGTATAGGAACGTACAGCAAACAGTGGAGCAAAATACTGCAGAATCAATTATATCAAATGCAAACAAGTTCAATGACGACCTGATATATAAAAAGAATGAAAGGAGTTACCAAATTTGCCGTCCAAAATGTCTATCAAAACAAGACACCCAAAAGTGGTGTCAAAATACAAGCCAATTACAAGTGCTCAAAATGGCAACCAAATTTAACAACAATGACCGACAATGGCCGAAACGAACAATTAAAACAAATAAATGACCAAAGGCGTGTAAAGTAAAGATTTAAAATAGCAAGCTTTTAATAACAAAAGGAATGTTTTCCATCAAATACAGCATAAATATAAAATACCGGAAAATATAATCAACAAAATTTAGATTCTGGAAATTGATTCAAAATATAAGGTAAAGACAAAGAAAAAGGAAGAATTTCATAAAGTTGCATCTTACCCCTCCAGCCAAATTCTTCCTAAGACCTTAGTGTATAAACCCAGAAAGGAAAATGACTTTATTTAGTGGCGAGTCACACACGCCACGTCGCATTGCCATCATTGGACACATGTGGCTTTTTATAGGGAAATAGTTTCCCAGACTAAGGCCCACCACGTCCTCCGGTTCTGCCACCGTCCATTACAAGAAGATCATGTGTGCCTTTCCACCCGAACGAGCCTTGTGTATTTCATCCTCAAATAGCGACATCTTGCGCCATCTTAACAACTTTAATCTGCAAATTGGAATAAGTGTATCCGTTGTCCGAAACACAAATGGCTCATCGGGTACACAACCGAACAGCTTGCGCCAATCATATGAATTGTCACGCCGAACATCTGTCGCCCCGACTTCGGCTGATTCACTGTCATGTGAACTAGGCCTACTATTTATTTTGGCTGATTTGGTGTCAGGTGAGCCAGGCTTGCTCTCCATCTGATCCGAATTAGTGTCGGGAAATTTAGTCAAAAAATCCGACTGAGCTAATTCAGTGTCAGGTAACTCAGCTTCCTGATCACAACCGACAACACAAAGGTCAATATCCTCAGACGTTTCACACACAGGCCCCTGCAATATCCAACCCAGCAATGTCTTCGTTGCGAACGGACGGCCTTTTCCACCAAGCCGCTGTTCCAACGCCTAGTGTGCTTCAGGAACGTCGCTACCAATCAGCACTGTCACCGGCTGATCATGAACGTCAAATAATTCAACACCCTTTAAATAATCATAACGCTCACGCAAAGCACTAGTTGACGATTGTGACACATGCGGCAAGGTTTCTACGGTGTAAGCATTCGAAACCTGAATGACTTCTCCACCATCTGCAAAAAGAATATTTAAGTTCAGACTGGTGCAGTTCATTACCCGTTGATGGCCCACAGTTGTAAGCGACACCTGAGCAGGGCACTTCGGCATATTGTATTTTTCAACGAATTAACTAAGAATTAACGTGGCATCTGAACCACCACCCAGGAGGCCTACTGCGTGAATAATTCCCGACGACGTCTTGATCTTGACAGGCAAGGATCCTAAACATACCTTGGCATGTAATGCCGCGTGAGTGCAATTGATGTTTGCCGGCGGATTTATTGCCGGTTGATCGTTATGCAGGAGCGTGTGATGCTGACCGCCACAATTTTCTGCAGTGCATCGAGATCCACTCATACAATTGTCAGACCTATGGAACTGCCGTAGGCAAAGGAAACAAGCCGATACCCGTTTAGCCAGATCCCAACGATTCTTTACGTCGAGATTCTGAAATTCGATGCATAGATGTAATTTATGCAGTCCCTTGCAATTACAGCATTCCAAGCTGTTTATGGACCTGCCAACAAGGGTAGCATTGACTTTCCTTTCATCGCATACATTTGAAGCAGACGCTGCTGAATTCTGCGACGTGTCAGAGCGACAAAGCTGGTCAAATCGACTTTTAGCAAGTCTTGCCCTACAAGAAACTAACTCGGAAAGTCGTTCAAAGTTTACATCTAAACCATCAGCCACAATCGCGTCGGCAGCATCGGCCCACTACTGCTGTAAGTATACATGTAAGCACCTTACAACACCTTCCAAATTGTTGACCGAATTCTAGTCGGCCTCGCACTTCATTTGTGTCAGCAATTTTCCATCTCTATTGCCAATTCAGATAAACCATCTACCTTCACTGAAAGCGTTCTGGCTTCTCCGAACAATTCATCCATTGTAGACAGGGCAATTAGATGCGTTACCCAAACAAATCTAATAGTATGGTTTTTGCTCTCGTATAACCCTCAGTGGGTTGCAGCATGACACAGGCATCAATAGCTTTACGAGCCTTATCACGGCAATAAAACATCAGATATAACAATCGTTGTGCCGCGTCAATAAGCCGCGATTCGATGTAACATTCAAATTGCCTCATAAATTTCCAATAGTCGATTGGATTACCATCAATGTATGATAATTCAACCTTGGGTAGTCCGAAGCCGATATTCGTTGAGGGTTCCAATTCGGTTGATGTCGTCCCGCTTCGTTCTGGCCTGCTGCTCTTGCCAGCTAGCAAATTGTTCTCCTCGAGTTCTTTTTTTCATTTCCAATTGCTCTATTGTGGATCTAGTTATCGATAAATCTCGCTCTAAATCCAACGCGCATTGAGAAGCTGTATCGTTAAACTCTATGCACTCTGGCTTATTGCACTCGGTCAATGCTACCTTATAATCAACTTTAGGCATTTTATACAAAAGGATTCAAAGGGATAAAAAGGAAACAAAATAAAATAGGGACGTCACCGATATTCGATTCGCGAATATTCATCTGCACTTCTCGCCAAGTTTGAGAAGAATCAAATTTCAAGTTCAGTACTGTATTTTCTCCAATTGAGACAAATACGGTACAAATCGAACAATTCCAAAGTTGAGTACTGTAACGTTTCGCACATGAGTAACGCGTATTCTACACGTTTCTCAGTACGACAAGTTCAAAACAACAATTTGGATGTTATACGGTACTGTAATTAGCAACTATTATAACAATAATTATACAAACCTCAACTGTATAGGAACGTACAGCAAACAGTGGAGCAAAATACTGCAGAATCAATTATATCAAATGCAAACAAGTTCAATGACGACCTGATATATAAAAAGAATGAAAGGAGTTACCAAAATTGCCGTCAAAAATGTCTATCAAAACAAGACACCCAAAAGTGGTGTCAAAATACAAGCCAATTACAAGTGCCTAAAATGGCAACCAAATTTAACAACAATGACCGACAATGGCCGAAACGAACAATTAAAACAAATAATTGACCAAAGGCCTGTAAAGAAAAGATTTAAAATAGCAAGCTTTTAATAACAAAAGGAATGTTTTCCATTTAATACAGCATAAATATAAAATACCGGAAAATATAATCAACAAAATTTAGATTCTGGAAATTGATTCAAAATATAAGGTAAAGAGGAAGGAAAAGGAAGAATTTCATCAAGTTGCATCTTACACCCATGAATATGTGCTGGTCGTGCCCCATTCCCGCCTGAACTGTAGAAGGTATTATTACCCTGTTCGTGTCTGTTTTACTTGGAACAGTTTATCTTCAACCGTTGCTCACGCCACTAGCTTGCGTGACTATAAAACGAAATTAGAGAAGTTTTTATTGCATTATTCGTTTCCAGAACACTTATATACTGTTTAATCTATGTTCTTATATTGTTTATAACCTCAAATTTCCATTTTTACCATCCTATGGTTGTTGTACAGCTTGTTGCTTTTTAGACCATTAAAAACCTTGAATTACCTTGAATTACCGCCCAACACGAAACCTAACAGACAAGGTCCTTACCAGCCCGACTACACGCCTCTCAGCTTTCTCCAGGCGAGGCCATTCGCCATCGACCCTGGGGGTGCAGGATCTTCTCAGCACTGACTATGTCTCCGAAGCTTCTGGTTCTTCGTTGTCAAGCCTACAGATGTGCCTACATCTGCTCCTACTGGGTTCAGACTAAAACCATGCCAGACTGGCGATTCCCGCTAGCAGCACGTTCACACCATGTGATTCGGCTTCGGCAGCACGTTCACTCTATGTGAGACGTGACTCGGCTTAGTATTTATCTGTTTTTCGTGTATCCTACCCTTGTCACCACCGTCAATCGACCCATGCATATCAAGTGCCTTAGCTAACTTCGAAGTGACTGGTTACTGAGAGACTATGTTCCAGCCTGGAATTACCTGACACCGCTTGAACCGTTTAAATGTCAATTCCTGGTCAGAAGTCTCCTCTGACCAGACTTCTTGGATGGGGGATATGTAACAACATTGTTTTATTGTACCTAACAATTGACCTTGGTACAAAGTTCCGGTTGTTTCGTGTTCCGTGATTGCTTCCGCTGTAACTTCGTGCACCTTTTGGCTACCGCGATAAATCTTCTATCTCCTGTGTGTTTTCTCCAACATTCTTGGGGAACTTATTTTAGGGGTCAGTCTACTACATATATATTTTCAATTTAAGAAAAAGACCTTAAGTCAGCATTTTCTGACACGCCATTTAAGGATATTCCTACAGGCGCAATATCGCACTTTAGCCTTCCTTCTTTTGGTATGAACGACCCTCACCTCTGGTTCGCACAAATCGAAGCAATTTTCGGGTATAACCGCGTAAAAACTCAACGAGCCCAGTATAACCATGTAGTTGGTATGTTGCCACCGTCAGTCGTAAAGGAGGTTGCTAAATTAATTTACAACCGCCGTGCTGATAATCCGTATGTTACACTTGAACATGCCATCATCTCACCTACTTCGTCTACTGACGAGCAAAACCTACGGGAGCGTTTGTCTGGCGAAAAAATGGGTGATCACACTCCGTCACAACACCTGCGACACATGCTCCAATTACAGGGAGACAAGCCTATGGATGGCAATATCATTCGTGAATTATGGCAGCGGAGTCTTACAGCCGACGTCCGCAAAGTCTTAGCCATTATGGACAAGCACACCAGTCTCCAGCACTTGGCACGCATTGCAGACGAAGTGCACGATATCTCGCACAGTGTTAAATTATCTCACGTCTGACACCCGAGTGACGCAAATTCAAGTACACAGATTCCAAGCGATTTTGAAGAGTTGAAATCGATGTTCCATAACTTGACACTGCAAATAGAAAACATCGCACGATCCCGTAGTAACTCTCGAAATCATCATCCCTCGTCAGCCCAAGAAACGATCTAACGGATCCAGTTATTGCCATTATCATCTGGGCAAAGTCCCGGCATTGCACGCCACCTCGCACTTACGACTCAATTTTGTCCAAACAGGGAAACCGCGAAGCCAGGCAGTAGACACGGCAGCTCTGTCTGGCACCCTTCGAAGCCGTCTCATCTACTTTAACAGAAGGGCCGATAAAATGCGATTCCTCATTCACACTGGTGCTAAAATTATCGTCAACCCACCATTCAATATGGAACGCAATAACCCGTCTTCGTTAACGACACAGGCGGAAAACTGCACGAAAATTTCTACTTTCTGTCAGAGATCACTTTCTGTAAACTTAGGTCTCAGACGTAACTTTCGATGGATTTTCACACTCGCCTATGTCGAAGTACCAATTCTGGGTGCAGATTTCCTTTCTCATTTTGAACTTTCGATAAATATAGCAACACATAAGCCTATTGGCAATTTACAAAGATTAATTCATTTGGTAACTTCTGTGATTCCCACATCTGAACCATTCGGGTACTTACCCCTGACATCCTATCAGCGTTCAGTGACTTACTGACAGAATTTCCTGAAGTTTTTGGACCGTTTTCGCAATCTACTACTGTTAAGCATGATGTCAAACACCACATTCTGACCCGTGGTCCTCCAATGATTAACAGACCCCATCGTTTGGCTCCGAACAATTTCGAGGTCGCAAAGCGTGAGTTTGAACACATGCTTGAACTTGGAATCATACGGCCATCCAAGTCGCCCTGGCCCCCCCTTCACATGGTTATGAAGAATAAAGCTGACGCTTGGCGTCCATGTGGAGATTACCGTGCTCTTGACAGAGTTACTGAGCCCCATCGCTACCCTATCCTTCACATACACGACTTTGCAATTACCTTGCATGGAAAGACTGTGTTTTCTAAGCTGGACCTGGTGCGTGCTTACCACCAGATACCTGTCGCCGAGCAAGATATCCCGGAAACAGTCATCATCACAACTTTTAGTCTTCACGAATTTCTAAAAAATGCCATTTGGTATACGCAACGCTGCTTAAACCTTCCAGAGATTAATGGAACATGTTTTCCAAGGATTATCTTTTGTTCATGTATATATTGATGACGTCCTCATTGCTAGTTCGTCTCAAGTGGTACATGCAGTACATCTGCGTACATAAGCGATTCTCACAGTTTGGCGCGGTGGTTCACCTAGGTATATGCATTTTTGGTGTCGCTGACTTTGAAATTTTAGGACATCATGTCAATCGAAACGGCATTCGCCCCTTGCCCGTTAAAAACTCGTCAAATACCGACTATCCAAGTTTTATTTCTCTTCAACAGTTACGTCGAATTCTTGGTTTAGTAAATTGCTACAGAAGATTCATTCCCAATTGTGCTAACATACCTCAACCCATGACCGATTTGTAGCGCAGGAATGAGAGACAATTTAAAATGAATGCTGATGCTGTTGAATCGTCGAAGACCGCAGTGAATGAAGCATGTTCATTATCCTACATGTCCAGGAATTCTCATGCTTCACTTACGCTTGCCACTGATGCCTCCCAAGCAGCACTCGGTGCTGTCCTACATCAAAGTGTTGACGGTGTTGTCAAACCGCTCACATTCTTTTCCCGTCGTCTCCAACCCGCCCAGACACGTTAGATTAAATTTGGTCGTGAATTGTTTAGTATAAAATTTGCTGTTCGCCATTTTTGCCATTTGCTCGAAGGCCGCAATTTCACTGTTCGGACAGATCACAAGTCTCTGACGTTTGCCCTGTCTGCTACAGCTGATTGATATTCACCCTGTGAGATACGTCAACTTGACTATATTTCGCAATTTACGAGTGATGTTCGTTATCTGTCTGCTTCATCGAACACAGTTGCAGATCCATTTTTTCGCATGCAACTCACCGCAATCAATCTGTCGAATTTTGATCTGAAGAATTTAGCAGGGGCTCAGCAACATGACAGTGACTTACAGCAATATAAATCTACCTCATCATTCATAGTTCGACCTGTCCCTATCCCTAATTCGCGTTTGGCTTCAATATGTAATTTTTCCAACGACTTAACCCGTCCTTTAGTACCAAAGTTACTTAGGAAGTCCCTTTTTGAACACTTTCATTCGCTTTCCCACCACGGTATTCGTGCTACTCGTCACTTGATTCACGATCGCCTCGTTTGGCCAAAATTGCACGCTGATATTGAAAATTGGACAAAAGCCTGTATCCAGTGTCAACGCTGCAAAGTGCAACTTCATATTCTCGGTGCCTCAGGATCTTTTCCTTTACCGAGTCAACGTTTTCAGCATGTTCATCTCGACATTGTCGGTCGTCTGGCTGTCTATCTTAAATCACTTATCTCCAAGTTTCTTCTCTAAAGCTCAACATGGCTTCCTAAATAAAAGATCATGCATAACATGTCAGCTTGACTATAATACTACATCGATTGAAGACGGTTTGGCAGTTGTAGTTGTCTTCCTATCCATAACTGAAGCATTTGATACTTTTCCTCATAAAATATTATTATCGAAACTTAAATCATATGGCACCGGTGGTAATCTTCTTTCTTGGTTAACTTCTTTTTTTACTGATCGCACTTACTCTGTTGAAGTTAATGGCCGTAGATCACGCAGCCTACCTATTCTCAGTGGGGTGATTCAAGGTAGCGTATTAGGCCCCTTACTATTTTTTATATATATAAATGACATACATAACGTCATTTCGCATAGCAAACTGTTCTTATTCGCTGATGACATGAAAGTTGTCATCACTTTCCCAGCTAATCAAGCGCACACTTATATATCCCGACTAAACAATGATTTAGCTGCACTTGCAAATTGGGCAAAAAATAATGGTCTAACGTTCTCAACAGCAAAATCTAATTTTATGCCTATGAGATGCACGATACAAAAAAACTCAATCCTTCTAAACAATAACGCAATTCAAATGATTGACAGCACGCGTGATTTAGGATTTCGATATTCTTCATCACTCACTTTCAACGAACAGATAGGCCACCTTATTACTAAAGCCAGACAAAGTATGAATACTATACACAGATATATAATTCAGCCTCATTGTAAACTAGAAATGTATAAATTATTCACCATTCCTATCTTTGACTATTGTAACATAATATATACTAATATAAATAAAACCGATAGCATAGTTTTAGAAAAGATACAACGTTCTTTCTCAAAATCAATAATCGGTTATACCACCAAACTATCTTATAGAGAAAGATGTATACAACTGAAACTCGATCCTCTATGGTTTCGCAGACTTAAGCATAACCTCATCTTATTCTTTAAAATACTGTCATCGGATAATATGGAAATACGTTCGAATATTCATATACGGCATGATTTTAAATATAGCTTGAGAAACAGTGAAAACACTATCAAGTTACCAAGGTTTCGAACTAAAATAAGGAACAGTTTCTTCTTGACTAAATATGCTGAACTGTGGAATCTTCTTCCAAAATATATAAGACTCAGTTCCTCTTTAAATGAATTCAACTCACATCTAGCTTCATTTCTTACCATTGAAAAAATTCGCAATCTTCTCAATTTAAATGTTCTACCTGATGATTTATATAATAATGGCATTCTTGGTTATTGATATTAAATTAACGTTCATAACGTTTGAAACAACATCCTCTCGCTTCTGATTTTTTTCTCCACAGCAAAATTCTCAATCCGCACCAAAATGAAACTGGCCCCCAGACCTCAAACTAGTGGAATAAACCACCTTCGCCTAACGGACAAGAAAACAGCCCATGGTCAGGAAAGATCAATCTATTTACAACAATCAAAACGAAAAAGTTTGGAACATCAACAATAGAGATTCTTCGCGCGTCTTTGATGGACCTTATCCATTGATCATCAGTGTTGCCGGAAACATTCTAGACCTCTCCTTGCAATAGCTGTGTTTTCATACTATATCAGATCACGTACCGATTACCTGGAAACAACTTTAACTATCGTTACCTTCATTTTTATTGAACGTTTAATTCCGCTAAAACAAATGACCTTGAACAAATTGTTTTTGCAAATGTACACACTATAATCTGATTGTACAAAGCTTTTGGAAATTATTGATCATGTTTAACATGCCTTGGATTTCCAAGAATAAAATTTATTTATTCATTAATTTATTTATTTATTTATTTAATGGTTTCGCTACAGAAGATTCATTCCCAATTGTGCTAACATATCTCATCCCATGACCGATTTGTAGCGCAGGAATGAGAGACAATTTAAAATGAATGCTGATGCTGTTGAATCGTCGAAGACCGCAGTGAATGAAGCATGTTCATTATCCTACATGTCCAGGAATTCTCATGCTTCACTTACGCTTGCCACTGATGCCTCCCAAGCAGCACTCGGTGCTGTCCTACATCAAAGTGTTGACGGTGTTGTCAAACCGCTTACATTCTTTTCCCGTCGTCTCCAACCCGCCCAGACACGTAAGAGTAAATTTGGTCGTGAATTGTTTAGTATATACTTTGCTGTTCGCCATTTTCGCCATTTGCTCGAAGGCTGCAATTTCACTTTTTGGACATATCACAGGTCTCTGACGTTTGCCTTGTCTGCTACAGCTGATTGATATCCACACTGTGAGATACGTCAACTTGACTATATTTCGCAATTTACGAGTGATGTTCGTTATCTGTCTGCTTCATCGAACACAGTTGCAGATCCATTTTTTCGCATGCAACTCACCGCAATCAATCTGTCGAATTTTGATCCGAAGAATTTAGCAGGGGCTCAGCAACATGTCAGTGACTTACAGCAATATAAATCTACCTCATCATTTATAGTTCGACCTGTCCCTATCCCCAATTCGCGTTTGGCTTCAATATGTAATTTTTCCAACAACTAAACCCGTCCTTTAGTACCAAAGTTACTTAGAAAGTCCATTTTTGAACACTTTCATTCGCTTCCCCACCACGGTATTCGTGCTACTCGTCACTTGATTCACGATCGCCTCCTTTGGCCAAAATTGCACGCTGATATTGAAAATTGGACAAAAGCCTGTATCCAGTGTCAACGATGCAAAGTGCAACGTCATATTCTCGGTGCCTCAGGATCTTTTCCTTTACCGAGTCAACGTTTTCAGCATGTTCATCTCGACATTGTCGGTCGTCTGGCTGTCTTTAATGGTTTCGCATACATTTTTACTTTTGTCGCCGGTATCAGCCGATGGCTTATAGGCATACCTATTACCTATATTACAACAGAAACAGTAGCGAAAACGTTTCTGCAAAACTGGTTCAGCAATAAGGTCGTCCTATGAACTAATACTACCGAACGTGCATCCCAGTTTTAATTCAAACTTTTCCGTGAGTTGATTATTGTTCTAGGTGCTGATCACTTAAAAGCAACAGCGCCAATTGCGTGCCACCTCCACTCGCCCATACAATCGTAACGTTTACTTGCCGAGTGATTTACATTCATGTGCTTTTGTTCTTATTCGAACTGCTCACACGCGCAAACGCCTGCAATCCCCATACACTGGACAATTAAAAGTCATTCGCCGCTGGGCCAAATACTTCGTCATCGAAAGAAATGGTGCTCAAGATACGGTTACTGTTGACCGCGTGAAAGTAGCTTTTATCGAACCAGGGTGCGACGAAACATCACCCTTAAACGTTCACATCCGACGTGGTAACTTCGATGTTAACAGTTTTGCTTTAACCCTGCCACTCCTATTATCTCCAGTGTGCCTCAGTCAACCCAATCGACCCATCCGCGTGAACTCTCTCTTCCATCTTATGACTCACCCTCCCTAATTAAAAAAACTTGATCAGGTTGGAGAGTCAGGTGGCCTGTAAATCACTACGCGGATTAACTTTTCGTTTCGAGCGTTTCATTCTCTTCTAACGCTCTAGGGAGGGAGTATAATGGTGTTTTCATCATGGTATATTTTATTATATTGATCCTACATATTTTGTCATTTGTTTTGTTATAGTGATTAATGTATATATTTATTTATATTTATTTATATATTTATATATTTATATTTATATATTTATTTATATATTTTAATATATTATTCACGCTGATGAGGTGTTCTGTTTTAGGACAAGTCTATCGCCTGATTGTTTTGGAGCTGTATGTCGTGTTACGCTGAGAATTTTGTTCCGATTTGTTGGGTACAATAATATGAAGGCGTACGCAGTGAGTGGTTGAATCTCCGATGGTTCAACCGCTACAACACTACGCCTAAGACAGGGATTCACGCCTGAACAAGAATTATTAACTTGTGGAATGCGCTTCTGGGATAGTTTCTTTCAGTAAGATCTGAAAACCAATTGATGCAACCAGTGGATAAAGTACTGCCTGTAATCACGGCAAAGCTGTACAACACTGGAAAGGATTTCTTAAACTGAGGTTCTCCAGAACTATGTTGCTAATATAAAGAGATGCGGCTATAGTGGATAGTGGAGAATGGATACTGAGACTGAGTGGGTTTCAGATATATCCACATACAATTTTGACTCCGATACAACCACTGCAGAACGAAGAACGCACGTGGACAAAGAGTATATTGTAATTAGTGAGTGAGTTGATTATGTACCAACGGTATTCAAAAGGTGAACATCGTTCACTGAGTAAGCGAACAGAGAATCAGTGAAATGTAAGTGATAAATCAATATAGCGTTATCAGTTATCGAAACGAAACTATAATATCTAAGTAAACAACTTAAAATGATACAAAATATAAGACTGTACAAAGTAATATAGAATTCCCCCTAGAGCGTCGGGAACAAGAAAAAACGCTCAAAAAGCATAAGGTTAATATTATTAATATTATTATTAATATTATTATTATTATTATTATTACTATTATTAAGGTTATTATTATTATTATGATTATTAAAATCATCAAACTCTAGGGGAAAAGAGACCTTACGACCCGAACATGTTTGTCTGTTAGGGTCAGGTAGTTTGTGGAGAGAAAGTAATGGGGGTTTATCAGGGGAAATACGAGCAAGGTTCCTGCCGAAAGGATGAAGGAACATGTAGGTCTGTAGTAGACGTCTGTGGAGTAACTTTTCTGGTATTTGCTTTTGCTTACGATGTCAATTCTACGTACGCGACTTTCAGACGATCGATACTGACGGTTACTTTTGATCCATTTCGGTCAATAACGAACAACTTGGAATACATGCTGAGCACCTTGTACGGACCAGTGTATGATGGTTGAAGCGTACATGATCAGCACACACGAACAAAGTCACAGTTAGACATGTCGCCTGAAATGTAGGACGGTTGAGCACGTTTTCCAGTTGTGATGGTTCGTAATTATTTCATGAAGCTGCGAAGGCGTCTGACATATTGTAGAGCTCTGTGGTGATTGTTAGAAATAACAATCAATAGTACTGTCATGCATATTCCCATTGTTAAACTTATATACATCAATATATACGCGCAATTTGTATACTGAGTGTTACAATATTATTTTAAATTCATCCACAATTTCACTACATTTGCTAATTTATTTTTCACATTAGTCAATGCTACATCGTTCAAGTGGACTTCCGAACATGAAAATACACTTCGGGATCTTACATCCATATCGCAATCCAGTGCTGTACTTAAGTCGTTCAAATCACAGATGCTTCTCCTCACGGAATTGGTGCTTTTTTTAAGAGCAAAATGGTTATCCGGTATTGTGCAAATCTCGTCGACTGAGTAAAGCAGAAAATGTTATGCACAGACTCATCGATAAGCGCTTGCAGTTTGTTTGGCTGTCAGGCGCTTACGCAAATATTTATTTGGTCATGAATTCAGTATAGCAACCGATCATGAAGCACCGAAATTTATTCACAATCCGACGTCTTCATTGGCAAAATCTACTGCGTCAATGGTTCAGAGATGGAGCATAGCTCTTTGTACATATAATTACATCATTGAACATCGCAATGCAAAACAAATTCCGCATGTGGATTACTTATCCCGCAATGATATGACATATGGGAAGGCTGGCAGTAGAGACAGCTTGTTTGTTCAACCGCTGTGTGTATTTCGTTCACATTTAAGATTTAAAACAAAAAATATTTTGGTCCGATAATAGCTGCAGTTGAACGAGGTTGATCAGCTACATTCACGAAAAATTATCCAGCTTTTTATCAATGTCATGATGAATTATGTCTGACACCTGAAGTTCTGTTGTGTGTAAATTATCGTATTGTTATTCCTTATTCACTTGACAAACAAATACTTGATGATTTGCATTCGGGACACTTAGGCATTGGAAAAATGAAATCGATGGTCAGACAGTTATGCTGGTGGCCTGAGATTGATACTGATATACGTAAAACTGCTTCTTCATGCTATTCCTGTAAACACAAAATATTCCGTCAGCTATCAAAATAGACTCCATGTCCTTTAGCTTGTGAAGCCTGGCAACGTATTCATATTGATTACTGTGGACCATTTCTAAAGAAACACTATGCACTTGTGATAATCGATTCGCATTCAAAATGGTCATAAGTAGTCCTCACTACTAAAACCAATTCTGGTTTTACAATGCTTGCATTACGAAAGGTTTTCAGCCGTGTTGTGAGTGATAGTGGAAGCCATTTCCCTGATTTATGTGTAACTGCCCTATGTATTTTTAGGTGATTCCTGAACTGATCAGTAGGCAAACAAATCCCGTTTCACTACCTTTGTTATTTGTAATTCGCATATTATTCTGTGGTTTTTGTAAAGCTATGTGCTTTTTAGACCATTAAATTGAATTGAATTTGTTTACTCTGCAACAAAATTGTTTTACTGTACATTATTGTAGTGGTCAGTGTACTACAAATTGGTGAGCCCGAAATAAACGCATCCTTCGTGCATCCTTTCCGGTACGTTATTTTCCCACTTTACATCAGAGTTTGTAGGTAATTTGTTTACTTCGTTTAATCGTGCATTTTCGCATCAATTTCTCCGGTTCATCATGAGTGATTCTGAACGCGTTATTTTGGCATTGACGGTCATCACAATACCCAGTTTTATTCCACAGGACCATGAGGATTGGTTTCATTTTTTATAAAATGAATTTAGTTCTAAAAATATAATTGATAACTCCGCAATTCTACCACATATAACGCACAAACTCACCGCGAACGTTTTGTTAGGCGTATGCAACGCAGCCCTGACTGCACCCATAGGTGACCACTACCGTATCATCAAACAGGCCGTGATTTCCCGCACAGTACGGTCTGAACGATCTAGGCTGCAGCAGCTGTTCGGCAACTTAGAAATTGCCAATAGAAGCCATCTACCTTACTAATGGAGATGCGCCGCCTGCTAGGGTCATTGCACATGGACGAGTCATTACTAAAGGAACTATTGCTCCAGCGTTTACCTGAGTGCGTGCAACCCATCTTGGTTGCTTCAAAAAGCACTACGGTAATTGAGCTTCAGGAAATGACGGACAACATCACCGAATGTATCCGTCCCTATCCAGATGCCCATATTTCCACGGTAACCGCAGGATAATCACGCACACGGGGTTGTTGTTGGCCTCCTTCGGTCGATGTCGACCATGGATGTACATCACATTAGGGAGTTTTTCATGTTCTACAGCTTTTGGAATGACTAAACAGTCAGATTTGGAAGGAACAATCGCTCCAGCAGCGCTGGCAACGATAGTCAGAACTCGCTTTTATTGCATCAGTTGCACGCCCGCTTCGTGATCTGCGTTCGGCATCCAAAAGCTGTATTTGCTTTTCACCAGCTTGCAGACTACGCATTACAAAATGCCTCTAATGTGAGCGGTCGCGGAGTCAATGCCAAGAGCTTTCATATCTCTTTTGCAAACGTCTTTGTACCGCAAGTGCAGTCTTCCCAATGGTCGACTTCCTAATCGCAACTCACCATACAGTAGATCTTTCGGAATACGACCATTTTCAATTCTGTAGACATGGCCAAGCCATCGAAGGCGGCACTGTCGCAAAAGGGCGAACCTACTCTCTAGCCCAGATTTTGAAATCACTTCCGCATTAGTCAATCTGTCCATCCAAGATATGAAGAAGAAAGAAGAAGAGAAGAAGAAATTGGCTTTATTCATATAATCGAATTATCAGCAGTTACAAAAATTTCATCAAATAATTTAAAACAAATTGACCGACAGGTCCCGATATTAATTTGTCGATTAAACGCTGTTTCTTTCCCGTCTTGATTGATAATTTCCACATGTGATGCAGTTTATTAAAAACTGGTGTAGCCAAATGTTTTGAGACACAAGTGTCACAACAATTCCGGTATCTAGTAATTCGTTTAAAATTGCTCGTCGAATATTGACCTCAGTTGATACGAAAAATTGATGCATTTTGCCAACAGATAGTGTTGACATTTAACGAAAAATGTTGAAAAAGCCTGCGGAGAAATTAATTTTATGCACGGCCGATTTGAAGGCCCCGATTATCAAGATATGACGAATGCTTCGTGGAAAGCATTCAGCTCCCTTTCGTGTCTTGCGTGGGTGGTCCAGGTTTCACTGCCGTACAGTAACGCATTTAGTACGCACGCGCTGTATATTATCATCCTTGTCTTTACAGTCAGCTTGCGGTTACCCCAAGCGCTATAGTTTGATCGGGACAAAATAACAGCTTCTCTGCTAATCTGCTTATAAATCTCCCTGTTTTGCGAGAGGTTATCCGCTATGGTTGAACCAAGGTATGTGAAATGATTTACTGATTCAAGCTGACAGTTTCCAACAGGGATATAGGGAGGCAATACAGTCCCTTGACCAAGGACTTTGGTCTTGCTATTGCTGATTGTTAGCCCAAAGTGTTTGCATGCAGACAAACAACAGTTCATTGGCGACTGGTGGTGCTCTTGAGAATGAGCAATGAAGGCTGCATCGTCGACAAACAGCAGATTATGGATTAACACATTTCGTGCCTTGGTTTGTGCTCTCAACCGGTTCAAGTTAAAAAGATTGCCATCACTTCGCGTGCTTAGTTAAATACATTCTGTCCTCGTCCAGAAAGCGTGCTTCAGAAGCAGAGCAAGGAAAATTCCGAAAGGCTTGGAAGCAAGAAAACGCCTTTGTTTTACGGATCGGCGAATTTCAAAGGCTTCTGTGCTGAAACTGCTAGAATAAACTGAGCGCTTAATGCCTGAGTGGAACGAAATAACGATTTTGAGCGATCTTGGGTAGCAGCCTATTAAATCAAGCATTGTGAAAAAAACCCACCGTGCCTTCGTTAAATCAATAAAAACAACGTATAACGGCATACGCTGTTCCCGACACTTTTCTCGAAGTTGTCTCAGGGAGAAGATCATGTCAACGGTTGATCTTTTCTTGCGGAAGCCACATTGAGATTCGGATTATATCATATCAGTTCAAACTTGTGGCCGGATCTGTAAGACTTCAGCAAACAATTAATCTACAACATTCAGAAGGGAGATTTCTCTTTAATTGTTCCAGTCGCCTCTATCTCCTTTATTCGTGAATAGCGTGATGATCTTTGTGTCTCGCATCTCTTGTGGGACACACTCCTCCTACCTGCACTGAAGAAACAAATAATGAAGAGGTTATAATAATGCTGCTCAACCTCATTTGATGAGCTCAAGTGGAATTGCGTCGTCACCAGGGGCCTTCCCATTCGCTAAGCGGTCGATTGCCCTATTGAGCTCATCAAGAGTAGGGGGATTTTCTATTCAATAGTAGGCAACCATTCGACATTTTCAAGTACATGCGGTAAAACAGTACTGTCCCGTCTGCTGAGTTTTGTCCACAATCGGGGCGCCAGATACAGACTTAATGAAAACCGTTTTAAGTTTGTTTGGACCAATGGCTTTCTTCATCTCATCATACATACCGTGAAAATTTCCAGTATCCACAGCTTTTTGAATACTAAGGCTAATTTCTGTTCAATAGTCATTTGCATATCGTCTTGCATTCTGTTGGACATTATTTCTAGCTGCTCTTGACAGTCTTTAGTTTCCATCTGTTAGCATAACTTTGAACCTCAAGAATGCTGCTTGTTTCTCATCCAACAGGGCAGTCATCTCAGAAGCTTTTGCATTGAACCATTCGCTCGTTCGACCCAAAGTGGAAAATACGACTGGGCATATGCAGCTTTTCATCGATCTCAGTTTTCTGAAGCCGATTCGAGTGGGGTTGTCTGGCTGAATTCGGCTGTGAAGACTTTCCCAAATCGCGCGGCTAGATTAGGTTCACACATGCGAGTGACGTCTATCCTAGGCTTAGCAGACAATTTGGTGCGGTGAAATCTCGTGTGGGGAAGCTTCAGTTTAGCACAGACCAGTGAATGACCAGTGTCACAGTCTGCGCTTCGATATGATCTGGTGAGAAGTACGCTTTGTATATTAGTGCGCCTAACAAGAATAAGTTCAAGCTAATGCCAATGCCTGGAGCAAAGATGTTTCGAAGAGACATAATGCAGTGGTTTTGTTTGAAAGATTGTGTTAATGACACAAAGACTGAACTGTGTGCTTAATTCTAAAAGGCGTTGTCCATTTTCATTGGTTTTGCCTACACCGAACCTCCCAAAACAGTTTTGCCAAGGCTCGTAATCTGCACCAAATCTAGCATTAATACCTCCCAATACCACTGCACAGTTTCTTTGTGGCACGTTTTTAAGGACTGTTGCGAGGTTATAATAAAGAGTGTCTTTTTTAGCAGACGTCGCAGAAAGCGTCGGTGTAGAAACATTGCCCAACGTAATGCTACCGGTAATGAACTTCAGATTTGGATTCCAAATCCGTTCGCTCCCACTGCTGCTCGGTTCTGCTGCTTTTAGTAAGTCGTTTCGAACGGCAAATCCAACTCCGTGCAGTCAAGGTTAATTGGAAGACCTTCCTTTCCAAAAAATGTGTAATTTCTTCCTGGTAGTATACTAGTGTCTGGTAATCGCGTCTCTTGCATGGTAGCCACGTCGACATTCCGCCTCTTTAGTTCATTGTTATTCACAGCTGATTTTCTTACGCCTCTAACATTCGAGACGTCGTCATGAAATCTTGGAAGCAGGGGCCGGACATTCAAGGTTCCCAGTTCATTGTTTAGTAATTTGTTTAGCTGGTGCGGAAAAATACAGCCTGCTTGTCGGTTAATTCCTAATCATCATGCACGCAATAAAGATAGCCGACCGTGGAGAGACCGCACCTTATTGACTGGGGGCTGCCCAGCTTGAGGCTGTCGGTAGCCGTCCAATGATACCTCAAAATCTCTCCCACCGTTGGAAGAAGCCCCAAGCGCTGAGCTCAACGCCAGTCGAGCCATAGCTTTTAACCGGTATCTGCTGATTTCCGTGTTATTATCCGAGGAAGCGGAATGAAGTGTCCCTTTCATTGGTGCGTTGCGATGCATGCCAGGGCAGTTCAATTTTGAGAACTAGCTGTTGCGCACGCAGCAAGTGTTTTTTTTCCACGGCACCACGAGAACCAAAGAAACAGCTGGGCTGATACGTTTGGACAAAGATGACTTAGAAGGAGTTGGCAGGGCGAAGTTCAATAAAACTTCGGACTACCTAACGGGACTCCGGCTCCGGATTTTTCATCAAGGTTGACACCTGAAGCCTTTTTCATGATTGAATGTAGAAACAAGGCAGTGGAGGTATAAGATAAGGGTTTTCATTCCCCTAGGTGGACGCCTTCATGTACTTACGAGCTCGACCTGCCTGAAGCTTGCTGGTTTGGAGACGCCAGTCAGCCGCCTTCGCCCTTTCTCCGGTCAGTAGAACCAGTTCTGCATGGTCACACAACACCACGCGTGCAGGTCAGGAGCTGGAATTAGTTGTCAGATGCTATGTGAGACGTGTGCCCTTAGAGCATTTTTTAAATTTTTGAACAAGCACTAAAGCTTGCGGCGATTGTCAACCTACAAAAATTCACCGACGCACCAAAAGCCGATTAGAAGTTTTGTCAAACCGGATGACCGCTTCTGTCACATCCACGTAGACCCAGTTGGCCGGTTACCAACGTCCTGTGGCTATACATACATACTTACCAGCGTAGATCGTTTCATCAGGTGGCCTGAGGCCGTTTCGCTACAAAACTGCTCTTCCAAAACAGTTGCACACGCCTTCTTTGAATGTTGGGTGGCACGGTTCGGTTGCCCGAGTATCGTTACATCGGACAGAGGTTTCCGTTTCGATAGCTCCTTTAGTGAAGTGCTGGCTACCATGGATTTCCAATATAATCGAACTACTGTCTACCACCTTGCTGCGAATGGTATGGTTGAATGGTTGCACAAGCAACTCAAAGCGACATGAAAGGCGAATGTAGGTACCAACTGGACAGAAGTCCTACCTATTGTCCTCCTAGGTGTAAGGTCAACATTTATAACTCCCTTGCAAGCCATTGCCGCCAAGTTTACAATCGGTCGTAAGATCGCATTACCTGGTGAATATGTCTTCCCGGCTAGGCAATCACTATTTGCCTACGGAGACTATGTGGCGCGCTCGCGACATTATATGAATCGTATCCAACCACCACCATCGCGACTTGCGGAGAAACCGTCCCACGTGCCGAAGGAGTAGGTACATAGCCAGTATGTCCTTCTCCGGAACGATATGGTGAAGCAACCTCTTAACCCTTCTTATGCTGGACCATTTAGGATAATTCAGCGGTCCCAAAAAACAGTTGTGATTGAACGCGACGGTCGACATGACACAGGTCTTAACCACAGAGTCTAACCGACGTTCATGGACAATACAGTTGACTCAGCTAATCCGCCACACACACTCCCAGCATTACCGGTGATAACATTTACTATAAACTCTACTGATTCAGCGCCCGCCACCACAACATCTAGGCGAGCAAAACGGCAACCCGTAAGGTTCGCCGACTATGTAATACATATTTAACGTGTTATTATCACTTGGTATATGCCCGTGCATTAAACCTTCCTTAGCCGATGCTAAGAACGCGAAGAAATTCCAAATTGAGTTATATGACAGTTGAAAACAAATAGGAACTAAAAATTTGGTATATTTCCTCACAAGAGACGTACTAATTGATTGTGTACTTAAAACCGCTAGCGTATTATCACTTGTTTCACGATTTTTAAACCACATGATTCTAGCACTAATGAAGGAGTTCTAAATACTTATTTTACATTATTTATTATGATATAATGCGTCACCATCTAGGCAGGTTGAATGTCAACAATTGCATCGAACTTCACGTATTCATACCTGCGATCACAATATATGACCGTTAATTTTTGGAAACACACTGTAATATAGTTAATCACTCGTACAGAAAGCGTGTTGTATTGAATTACTGGACGATGGAAAACGTAAAGCTTATAATATTGGTGCACGTTTTCTTATCAAACATATAACCGGCGTGGTATATCCTTTTCTGTGGTCTTAAAAATTATCAAGTTGATCCTACTCGAATGGATCGTGAATCATTTCAAAACCCAAAATGTGTTTTACAGTGAGAAACATGGGTGTCGAACGACTCGATTTTGCTTCACATTAAACAGCTAGGGGCAGTCAGTTGATGATAACGGTTACATACATTAGTGCAGATTAAGCATATTGAAGACGTTTGATCGCGGAATACAATCATTACTTCAAGGAAGCCGTTGGAGTATGATAATCAAGGGAGCCGTCCATCTGGCTGGGACGCTACTCTTATATTGCAAAACAATTATACTTACCCAACATATGATTTCTAATAACATCAAAGCTAGTAGCGGAGTCGCATAGAATTAGGTATTTGGTGTGGTTCTTTTTAGGATATACATCAATGAAATATCAAAACACACGACAACCAAGATTGCTTGAGTTCTGAGTTCTGAGTTCTGAGGATATACATCAATGGAATATCAAAACACATGACAACCAAGATTGCTTTTTCGCGGATGATGCTAGGTTTCGGGTGCAAATCAAATCAAGCGTAGACTGTTCACGCCTACCTAGCGGTTTGAATAGACTGAGTAGCTGATAAGAGAGGAAGAAACGTTTATTTGAATTGAAAAAGTAAAAATTACGCATATCGGTTGGAATTTGCCATTCTGTCACAAGTTCTGGTCTTATAAACTGTATTTGACAACAGAGAAGTCTTTCAATGTAAGGACAAGTGGAAGTCTTTATAAGAGCATACAATTTGATGCTGTGAACAACAAAATTTGCCGTATGACAGGTATATATTTATATGTGTTTTGACATTTTTCACTCAACGAACTTCCACTGATGTTAAATATAAGTATTGTGTTTGATTTTACTGTGCAAATTTGAAAACACAGGATACGAAAAGACAACAAGCTGCTTGAGAGGACTTATTGCAGTGCAAGCAAAGACTTCAGTATATTATTCACGGCTTAATTTCAATTGAAGATGCAGTAAACATCGACTAAGCAACGAGTCAGAGCATAGCTTATCACGATCAAATTTTCTCTAGATTATAGTGCGCCGTGTAATTGATATATTAATCTGCGAAAATTGACTGATCTTGATTATAACATTTTGTCCAAATCCTAAATGTCATTCATTCGAGTAAGAAAAAATAATTGCTAGAAAGCATCTAAACGTTTGTTACAAGAAAAATGTAGAGATCAACTAGAAAACAGCAATAAGCGTTTAATATCATAAAGCAGGTTTTAAGTTTAGTTTTGTGGTATAACGGAGCGACCTGTTCAGATATTTCAACATAATAGGTTCTTTATACCAAAGGATAAAAAATCTGTAATTTTCCACGATTAACCAAGTAAATGCTATGCATACACAGAGGTTAGTAACCAGTTATACTTCCATGAATATTAGGCATCAATTTAAGTGTAACAGTGGTGAACAGTAAATGATACGATCAATTTATCGAAGATAGTAGTAATTAAAACGTCTTGGATGCAGATTAGCGTTGAATATTTCTGAACTAATTTTCTGAAATAGTTGACCACTGGATAATGGGTTCCGCATGGAAATGATGTTGATTTATCGCACAACATTTTCTTTGCTTTTGAAAAGAAACTATAAATCCTTTTGTGAATGTGCATTCATGATGAGCGCTAATCACGAGTTTTCGAATGATATGCTGAGCACAGCCCTTCGACGCAACACAAAAGCAATACGAGGCGAAAACTTTGACGAAGACAATTGCGAACTCGTAATTTTTCGGGTCTCTGATTAATTACATGCAAACTGTACCAGCCACGGCATCTTCGGGAAAATAAAAAGATTGATGTTGTCATCCGCAATCGAACGATATGCAATTCATTTATGTCGGCCGAACGAGCATCGCGTGTAAAGGGATTAAAATGTCCCGTTTAGCACGAAATCGACTGACTTATCACATCAACGTGACAACCAGGACAGGGATGTTGATTACCACGGTTGTGATGGTTTTTTGCCTATATGAGATAAACGTGATTAGCTATTTATTTTGTGCGTAATAAACGCCTTTGATCAATCGGTTCTTTTTGCGTTGTGGGATTGGTGGTTAAAGGCATTTAGCGCTGAACATGTTAATCTCAATGGATAAATCGATGCGCCATCGAAAAGCTGACGTGTATCGCGGGGATAACTTGTTTATTTTGTGAACTGAAATGTAATACTTAAACAGATATGCACAAGCTGAAACTGACCTGAAATGACTTGACGCAATCAATTTCGGCTTCACTCCGCAACCCACCACTCGCTATACTATGATATGCAGTCACTTTATTATATTATGAACAACTGTTCCACAGCTGGCTTCTCAAAGGTGAGATTGTAATAAACCTTTCCTTTACTAACGCTAAGTTATAAAAGCCTAACTACTGGCTCAATTGTCGTATAATCTACTTAGCATCTTGCGCTTGGAGCGAATTTTAGACCTTCTATCAGTTTTATCCTGCATGTCACCAGTGGTTTTCATTCCATTATACAAAGTGGTCGTGAGACCACATCTCCAGTATTGCGTTCAAGTATGTTCACCTTATTTGGAAAAAGATATTGCCAAGCTTGAAGGGGTAAAACGCCTCGCTACTCGTGTGACTGTTGGGTAATCAGGTCTGTCGTATGAGGAACGATTGCTCAGTATAGATCTGTTCTCACTAAAAAGAAGGCGGCTACGAAGGGACCTGATCAAACCTCCAAAATCATGACAGGTTTCAGTACTTTTCATCCAAGTGATATTTAATCTCTGGCGTCAAGTTTTGGGTACTCAAGGCCACCCATTACACTGGCCAAGCGACAAGTCAGGTCAAATGTTCTTAAGTACTTCTTTAGTGAAATGGTAGTAAATTGCTGAAATCATCTTCCTAAAGAAGTTGTTTGTTCTACTTTGGTGGGTTGTTTTAAGAATGGACTCTACTCTGTGTGGCCTCCATTATTTCCTGATTTTTATCCGTAAGTGAATAGTTGGTATGATTATAATGTTGTCTTTGAAACGCACTAACGTCTCCTTGCATATTGGTGAGGAGAGTTTGTTGCATTCCAGATTACTCTCATACCAGAAGAGATTTGTGAAGACATTGTTTGAAGTGGTTGACGTTTTTCTGTGGCATTCCGCCGAAAGAAATCCGGACGATCGATGGGCTCGTTAGCCATATACTGTCCTGTGCAAACTGAAATGTCTAGGACTGGGCGACCTGACAACAAATTAGCCCACATGCAGTCTATGACTGTGTTTCACTTTGCCTCGATCAGGCTAGTGATTTCATACACCATACATTGTTCACGCATATTATTGCATTGCTTCCTAAATAGCTGACCTCTCACCGTGCTGGTGGAATGAAACCCTACCTTACTTTCCAGATAACCGGAAACAGGAACGTGGGAAAAGTACGAACTGTTTACTCGTTATCAAAGTGCCGGGTGCTCAACCGCATATCGTCGAAGGAAATCTGGGCTCGTGATTGGCTTTTAGCCATCTCAGCGCTGTGCAACTTGAACTCAAACTTGAACTGAAAGGTCAACGTGGTATTTTGCTTCTTATGAATCCTTTGATTTTCTATTTATTTAATTTTCACCGGATTTCAACATGGTTATGACCAGAAAACCTGCAAAAGTAGATAATACATCACCTGCTGTAACGAAGATGCAAGGGAACTGTGCCCCGCTGCTCGCTCAGGGGACTCTTGTCTTGTATGTGCTAAACAGTTTGCTGATAATGCAAAAGCAGTACAATGTGAAATATGTTTCAAATGAATGCATATTCGGTGCGAAGGAATGAAGCCAGAGACGTATCCGTGTTTTCAGATATCGGACGGTATGTAAAATATGCCTTCCACCATTAATTGCTCGATGGAGGAGACATAAATATTGGCCCAACCTCAGCTGAGGATAGACACCACCTATCTCTGGATGAAGCTTGCGTGCCATTCGCTTCCTCGGCTACAAGCCGTTTACAAAATGGTATTAGTATCGAGGATCCATTGAACGTGCAGGAACTGGACGTCTGCTCGCCTTCGACACCGTTTGCTCAACAGTCAGGAAGGAATAAGACTTATGCAGATGTGACGTCGAAGGGTCTACCAAGTGATACGGGCTACGAAATCTTGTCACAGCGATTGAGCAAAATAGAGGATCAGCTTAATGTAGTGAAGGAAGTACCTACTTCTGATAATGCTTTCAGATCTCCTGTCTCAAAGAAGCCACATTTGGATTCTCAGGAGCGATGCCTTATTATGGCAAATGCTCGTGAGCAAACCGGGGACATGGCTGAAATACGTCTACAGCAGGAGCGAACTTTCCTACAATCAACTTTTTTAAAGCTTTTTGATCAAGGAGAGGAAGGAGTTACCATCATTTCTGCATTCCGACTTGGCCGGAAGAAGGAGGATGATAAACCGCGGACGCTGAAAATTGTTTTAGCTTCGGATGAGCAAGCCCAGATGGTACTAAGACGCGCTCATCGTCTTAAGGGTGAGCCATTCAAGATACTACGCGACCTGTCTCCTTAAGATAGAATCAAAATGAAAACAGCCACCCAAGAATTGCGAGCGATGTAGATCTCCATATTGTGGATTTTTGGGTAGTTAGGAGGAGGCCGCACATTCGTTGGAAGCCGCTGTCAATTCAACCCCAGATAATCATTCTGTGAAGAGATTTCGAGTATTGCTTTTCAATGCGAGGAGGCTACGCAATAAAGTTGACGAGGTTAATGAAATTGTCTGTCGGCGACAGCCAGATATAATTGCTGTTACGAGATCGTGGTTAACAATTGATATATCTTATATGGAGTGCGCGCTACCACACTATACTCTTTTCAGAAGTGACAGAGTAGCTTCGAGATCTGCCGGTGGCGTTGCTGTATATTCTAAAGGGCACATGATTTTGAAAGTATTGGAAAGGTTTCAACAGGATGCTGGAAATGCCCAGAGCATCTGGTGTAAGGTGAAGTCTAGCTCTGGAGATGGATCACTTGGGGTCATTTACCGCTCACCTGGCGCTTACGTTCCTGCGTTATATGATCAAATCAAACGGTATAGTACCACTGGTGACTGTATCGTTCTTGGGGATCAGAATGCTCCCGATATAAACTAGGTGGGTTTAGTTTCGAGGTGTGAACCGTTCCAACAAGTAATGCTAGGTACGACTTTGGAGCTGAATTTAATGTAGAATGTAAACGATCCTACGAGAATATGCGTCGGACAAGTTCCTTCGATATTGGATTTGGTGGTCACAACTAGATTCTCTGATGTTACAAATCTGTCGATCGAGACCCATATTGGTTGCAGCGATCACTGTTCCTCATGGTTCGTTTGGAATCGGGGTCTTCAACCGAGAATACGTACGCATGCCCGGAGAATCTACTGGAAATAAGACACAGAGTCTAATCACGTCTGCAAACTCGATGGACTGGTCACTCCCTCTATCAACGAAAGTTAATACCTGTTGGTTGTACTTTTTGGGTAAAATAAGATCGCTTGAAAATCATGCCCATGGATGAATGAAAGATCCTCCGCTAAGGGACCGCCGTGGTTTGATAACGTTATTCATAAATACATGAAGGTAAGAAAGCGGCGTTTTGTTCTAGTTGATGCACCGATGACTATGTAACCTACAATGTTATCCGCAACAAGTGCACCTACCTCAAAAGAGAAAAAAGGCAGAACTATGAAACTCGCTTGGTGGACGAAGTCAACTCGATGCCGAAACGCTTGTTTGCGTACATTAGACGTAGAACGAAGGCTTTTCAACGAGTATCGTGCTTCAGATCTATATGAGGTTCTAATGAACATAAATATGAACGTAAAGCAGTTCTTCTCGCCGCTCAGTACAATACGGTTTACACAGAGGAGACGTTTCCCATTCCTCTGTTTCATGAGAGCAGCGTCGAAATGCCGGATATCTCGATCTCGCCAGAGATGGTGCAGTATTTAGTTGAACGACTCGATGTAGACTCAGCACATGGCCCGGAAGATATACACCCAATGTTTTTACAGGTATTGTCGAGTATCATACACAAACCACTGGCGCTAATCTTCAATTTATCCCTGAGGTATGGTAGGTTACCTCAAGATTGGAACTACAGCATTGTCAAACCAATGTATAAGGGCGGCGAAACTAGTGATCCGGCTAACTACCGACCGGTTAACGTCACTTCGGTAGTTGTGAAGACTTTGGAACGAATGCTGAAAAAACCCATTGAAGATTTTCTCCTTACAGCCAGTCAGCTAACATCTGCTCAGCATGGTTTTACGTCAAGACGATCAAGTGCATCCAATCTCATCACTGATCGCGAGCACTGTTGTGCTGAACTTGATCTGGGTCACCCGGTAGTCACTGCCTTCATTGACCTCATTGTAACGTCCGTGACGTAAATAAGGCGTATCCCACCCGTTTCTTAGTTCGACAAATTCAAAACAATAATTCGGATGTTATACGGTACCGTAATTAGCAACAATCAAGAATCAAGTATCAAGAATCAAGATTTTATGGCGATAAAAGCTAAGGCTTTGCACGTACCTTTGGATGACAACTATTGCAAAAAGAAAAATGTAATCAAAATCACATTGTTAATATAAATATACAAACCTCAACTGTATAGGAACGTACTGCAAACAGTAGAGCCAAAATACTCCAGAATCAACTATATCAAATGCAAACAAGTTCAATGACGACCTGTGATATAAATATAATGAAAGGAATTACCAAAATTGCCGTCCAAAATGTCTATCGAAGAAAAGACACCCAAGAGTGGTGTCAAAATACAAGCCAATTACAAGTGCCCAAAATGGCAACCAAATTCAACAACAATGACCGACAATGGCATGAACAATAAATTAAAACAAAAGTTTCACTAAATATGTGAACAGAATATTTTCAATAAGAAAATTACGAAACGCAATTTTTAAGTTCTAAATTCTGAAGAAAAAACAAACAAAACCCAAATTCCAGTCACAAAATTCGGTATTGTATAAAACTAGAACTAGAGAAGAAAAAGAAGAATTTCAAAGCTACATAGCACTTAACATGATTCTTACACTCACTAAGGCTTTTGACCGTGTTTTATTTCAACTTCTATTGCTCAAGCTCCGTGCTCGTGGTGTGAAGGGACCTGTTCTAACTTGGATTGAAGACTTCCTTGTTGACCGTTTTACACAGGTCGAGGTTAACGGAGTCAAATAGCAGATTACACGTCCAACTTTCGGGGTTCCGCAAGGATTTGATCTTGGCCCGTTACTTTTTAAAGTATATGTTAATGACCTCCCTGACTCATTAAATATGAATTGTCTGCTCTTCGCGGATGATCTGAACGTTTGAGGTACACTAAGCTCTTCTGCTGATAATAAAGTTTTCCAGAACGATTTGAACAATTTGCTTGATTGGACGGTAAAATGGCAGCTTCCTGTAAACCGCCAGAAATGCGCTCTAATGCTTTTGGGGCCAAGCACGCCTGGAGGTGCGTACTTCTTAGGGGATCATCAAATAAAATGGGTTGATACTGAACGTGACCTGGGTGCAATTGTGACTTGGTCGCTTAAATCCAAGGAGGATAAGAACAGAAAAGCTGCTGCTGCAAACCGCGCATGGTGGGCTATTAGTAGGTCGTTTTCGGCGATTACTCCACAAATGTTTTGCATTCTTTATTCCACATACGTGAGACCAGTTTTGGAATACGGTTTGCCGGTCACCTATTCACAAACTAAGAGAGAACGTGATCAGTTGGAAAAATTGCAAAGGCGGGCGAGTACAAGGATTGAAATCAATTCCTTATGTTGATAGAGTTCAACGCTTCAACTTCATGTCGCTCAGTATCCGGCGTGTGCGCTACGACCTGCTGCTAACTCGTCGCATATTACTGGGAGCTTATGGTGACGAGCTGCGCGAGTTTTACCCTCTCATGACGGACTCAATAACAAATAGCCATGCTTTGAAACTCCAAAAGAGAAGGACATTACGCATACTACAGTGATTCACGCTCTCAACAAAATTGTTAACTTGTGGATTGCGCTTTCGGAAGAGGTTATTTCAGCAAGATCTGAAAACAAATTCAAGCAACTTGTGGATAAGGTATTGCCTGTAATCACGGCGCAGCTGAACAACACTGGCCAGGATTTCTTCAGCTGAGGTTCTTTTGAACTATTTTGCCAATATAAAGAGATGCGGCTTACAAGGGCTTGACCCGCTGTCATCTATCAAAAACAAGTGCATCAAGTTTGCGCGGTACGTTCAACTTGGTTGTATTTCTCACGCTCTGATTAAATATTACGATATTTTGCCGATTCTGTGAAATTGCAATCTATATTACCTGCACTACTAAGATATACATATCTATTTCATGTATGGCCATGTATTTCATTATGGCTCACATTAATTTTCCATCCTTAAAGGCTGGTTGTGGTAAGCAAGTAGCCCAAGGTATTGAGTGTTGTACATGCAGACGCTGGGCGCACCAAAGGTGCTCTGGTATACCAAAAGACCATTACACCATATATGCAGCCCATACATGGTTCGAGTTTGTCTGCATGGAATGCAAAGAAGTTGCACGCGAGGCTTATCGTAAGAAACTTTCCCAATTACTCGCAACATTGCAGGAACCAACCCAGAGATCATACGCGCAAATTGCAGCCCTGTACAAACCAATCATGCATAAGCCGGCGGATGTACGAAGATCTGTGAAATGAAGTCAGGAAAAAACTAACAACAATGTTGTTAGTCAGCGTAAGAAGAAGAGCCAGCCAGCTCAAAAGTTACCTCGCTCCTCAACAAGTAAGAAAACCGAGCCGCGTCTCGGTAATTTAGCGTCAATTAACTCGCAATTAGCTTTAATCCGCAGCAAATTGCGAGCGTTGCAAAAAAGGCGCTTTTCCAAAGAAAAGTTTGAAAACCAGGACCAGAAATATTCTGATCCATAACGAGCATGAGCCTTTTATACATGAGGCTAAATCACGACGCAGTTA
This sequence comes from Atriophallophorus winterbourni, assembly GCA_013407085.1. NCBI lineage: Eukaryota > Metazoa > Platyhelminthes > Trematoda > Plagiorchiida > Microphallidae > Atriophallophorus > Atriophallophorus winterbourni. Next base: position 44,802 of record JACCGJ010018178.1, on the reverse strand, counting down.
AGATCGCAAATGCGTACAAAATTTATTGCGTCTAGCAGACCTTGAGCCCAATCTCCAGATAGTTCGGGTACACAGAATCTGTCTGTACAAGTAAGGAAAACAAGCAAGGCCAATCTTGGTGGAATTCAGAAAACAGAGAGACAGATACCTGTTTTTCTCTAAAGGCGACCAAATACATATCAATACAAATGGTTTGTATAGATTGGTGCCAGATAGCCGCCCAGTTTCAGCAAATTTTTTTGCGTTCCAGCGTTCGGGTAGCAAAGTAGCAAAACCGAAGAGCAACCCTGATAAGCGCCGATTGAATAACAACGCAACAGCGGATATTTTAATCAAGAACGCTCAAGTGCTGGTAGAAAATATAGGGGACGAATCTTGGCTAATTTGTGATGCAGCAAACGAAAGCCTCGCTTCGTATGCGCTCAACGCTCCTGCATTAAGAACCAAAACAAACATGGTAATACCTCGGGTTTTGCGCCCGAGGGTTGTCCGAAATTAGGCGGGGTTCATCGAAATGCTGTGAGCATACTATATACAAATGCTTGCAGCGCGCGTAGTAAATGGCTGGAATTAATGCAGAAAGCCTCCAAAAGTAAATCTAGGATCCTAGGTATATCAGAGACCTGGCTTCAAGATGCAGACATTATTCCAGTTGATCTTCTTTCGACATATACAGCCATCAGATCGGATAGATCAGAAGGTAGACGCGGAGGAGGAGCGCAATATTTTAAGTCTTCAAGACCTTTACTGTCCTTTTCGACCTATACGGCTAAAGAACGAGCCACCTCGGTGGACTCCTGCGGTGCGACGCAACATTATTGGGCGCGACAGACACCGGCGGAGATACACAGCCTTGCCAACCTATAGAAATTGGTCGTGCTATAAGGCTTCGAGGAATAACACAGTAAAGTTACAACGGAAGCTTAAGCAATGCTACGAAACTTACCTGGCGCAATCTGCTAAAAAGTACCCTAAGAAGTATTATAGTTATGTTCAGTCTAAGAGTAAGACAAGGGAGCACATAGGTACCCTAATATTAGACAATGGCCAGAAAGCCAATCCTGACACCGAAAAGGCAGCAGCTTTGCTGGATTATTTTCGAAGCGTACATAGAATGTATGGCGGGGATGCGATTCACTCAGTCTCAACTCTTAATACGGAAATAGGTGCCTCACTAAGCGAAGTAGTTTTTGCACGGATGATGTCGCACGTGTCCTAAAGAATCTAGACGGAAATAAATCCGCCGGACCTGACGATGTGCATCCTAAAATTGTAAAGGAAATATCTACGGTACTAGCAAGGCCTCTATGTGAGTTATATAACGAATCGTTCTGCAAAGGCATCCTACCAGATGACTTGAAGAAAGCCATTATCGTACCCATTTCAAAGGGAGTTTGAGCAAACATAGTTAAGAATTTCCGACCGGTAGTCTTGACTAGTGTTTTATGTAAAACCTTGGAGAGACTTATCAGGGATCGATTGTGCAGCCACCTCGTGCACAATTCATCATTAAGCACGGTTCAACATGGCTTTCTTAAAGGAAAGTCGTGTCTCTCAAATCTTTTATGCTTTTTAGATCGAGTTTCTAAGACACTGGATGAAGGCGGACGGGTAGAGGTCTTTTACTTAGACTTTAGTAAGGCGTTCGACTTGGTTAGTCACAGGTTCCTAGGGATGAACCGCTCGGCCAAAGGCATATCTGGTTAGCTTCACGACTGGATAACCAGTTTTCTTCGTGATAGATCCTTGCAGGTCCGTGTAGGCGATACCACCTCTGAATTCGCAACAGTTACCAGTGGGGTCTCACAAGGTCCAGTATTAGGGCCAATACTCTTTCTGATCTTCATCGATGATGTGGCATTGCAGTTGTCATGTCCCTGCTACATGTTTGCTGATGATCACAAATTCACCGGATCCAGTGATCACGGTGATTTGTTGAGAGATATTGAAAAGGTTATTAAATGGTCGCAGGATTGGGGATTCCTCTGAACTATAGTAAATGTCATCTGTTGTCTGCAGCAGTCGACAGAATTACAGTAACTGCGAATAACAGTGGGATCGACTTTCAATCTATTCAGAGGATTAAGGATTTGGGTATAGTCGTAACAGCGGACTTCAAATGGGCTGCGCAGTGTGCCATAGATGCACAACGAGCTAGAGGAGAACTCTGTAGGCTTACATCCATTCTGACATGTAGAACGACGGAAGTGTTTATCCCTTTATATAAGGCGATTGTCAGGCCGCATTTAGAATAATGCGTGCAAGCCTGGAGCCCCTTCTTTCAAAAGGACATATTACTATTAGAAAGAGTCAAACGACTGGCTACCAAAATGGTTGAAGGTATGTTTAGGAAACCCTACGAAGAACGTCTAATTTCTTTAGGTCTATTCTCCCTTTGGCGTCGGCGTCTACGGGTTGACCTCATAGAAACTTTCAAAATCGTAAAAGGCTTAGGCGACGAGGGCTGTCAAATCCTGTTCTCTTGAGCGATCAACCCCTCAACTAGAGGACATACATTAAAGCTCGCGAAAAACCACAGCCGTCTGAATCTTAGGCAACACGTTTTCAGTGAAAGAGTGGTAAGCTTCTGGAACAAGCTGCCTGAGGAACTAAAAGCTTGCACATCAATAGGTGCATTCAAAAGGGGTTTAGATGCCTTGTGGCTTGGGCTTTTCCCAGACTTTTTCCCGTGAATATACAGGTTGTCTGTCGTCAGAATTGTCCATTTTTTGATCATTTTGAAATTATATGATCTTGACCACAATTTAAAAAAAACAAAAAATTCTGTTATATAATGCCTCGTTTTAAATGTCATGTTTTAAATGTACGCACCAATTTTCCATAGCTAACCTCTCACCGGCTTGGTGAAGAGAAAACCTTTCCGTTTTTCTCAGTCGCAGCTACAAATTCTGGGACCAAAGGACGGCTTGGAAAACATCGGACGTACCTTCGCATTCGACGAGGATACCAAAGAAAAATAAACCAACTTTGGCCGTGGTGGGCGCTCATTTGAAGCTTTCCACAGACGGAAATTCTGGACGCTCGATTGGCTTATACCTTAGCGGCGCGATCGTCGAGGATATCCAAATCACAATAAGAAAAAAACGATTTGCCAGTGGTGGTTGCTTCTCTTCTTTCCACCGGAAGAAATTCTGAACGCTCGATTGGCTCGTTCGCCACTTACTGTCCTGTGCAACTGAACTGAACTGAACTGAACTGAACTGAGCTATGACCTTGAGTATGTACGCGCGTTTTTCCATTTGTTTATTTTGTTCAGGCTCGGTTTCATTCACCACGATACAATAACGTATTTAGCGTATTTATTATAATCTATTTCACATAACAATTTAAATCGGTTTATATCAAATTGACTAAAAAAATCAATGCTTCTCTTATTCATCGTCGTATTGATATGCACTAAACTTAGACAGCGTTTTGAACATTAAAAAACCCTAATCACGATTGGAAGTTAGAAAACGACAAACGCAGCATCTTTATTCACGCTATCCTCGGGCTCAAAGATTTAGATAACAATAAAAACTGCATCCACGTCTGTGTTTATTGGCGTTTCAGTCAACAAAAAATCAGTCTATCCGACGCCGTCACTGTTTTGTTCAAACATTTACCGCAATCCCCGACGTATCACGCAACTGGCCCTCGTCTCGTCAAAGTTACATTCTATTTTGAAACTATGGTTCCCACTGCTTTAAACTCTCGGTATGTAAACCGACGAAGTGTGCCGTGTGAGATACGTATTTGCTCTGCTTTGTATAATCTCCGTGTCAATAGTTCAGTACTGCTCGATAAAGCTCAACAGCCCTTTGTAGTTCATTTAATCGGAACCTCTGACTCCATCACTTTCGGCAAAAGACGGCACAAATGAAATTCTCCCTGCCACCCCAATTTACTTCCCATGGAAACTCAGCTAACGATGTAGGGAGAAACGTGCAACAGCCGATCATTACAGGGCCGACTCCATAAAGAACCGATTAGAAAACACAAATAGCAGTCTGCACTGCGATCACCTTTCTTGTTTTTACACCAATGATCAAGGCTTCATTAGTAAATTTGCTGGATTATCATAGAAATAGGGCCTTGATTTAGTTACCGAAACATGGCTTTTCCCTAATATTCTTGATTCCGAGATCGTTATGCCAAATATGCTACTCCTCCGACGTGATCATCCATTTAGAGGTGGGGGCGTGCTCTATTACTCTAAGTCTAAATTGCGCACTGATTGACGATCCAGATTTTTCTCCTGTGGATGTTTTACGGCTAATAGCCGTAATTTTCCGTTACCCTAAAAATAATGTGACAGATGATGTTCTTATTATCAATTCTTTACGATTTTCTCATATTTAGATTATGGGTGAATTTATTTGCCCCGGATTGACAATAGGTTACACACAACACTACTTTTCTGCACAAATTTCTGATATAATAATTACTCATCCACTATACAACCATATTCATGAAGCGACTATATTCCGTGGTAATAATAATCCATTCGTCCTGTGTTTGCTACTCACGAATGAAGAATTGATGCTCGATAATTTATGCATTGAACTGCCTTTAGGTCACAATGATCATGTACTATCATTTTCCTACGTCTGTTATGCCTGTGTATGTATGTATGAAACCACAAGCCTGATCCAGGCAAAGTGCCGCACAGTCTGAGACTGCGCGTGGGCGATAATACTGTCAGGTTGCCCAGGCCTAGACAGATATTAGAAATAGAGAACAAAGATGCCTATCAGTCAGACTGTACTAAACATTCGATTTTCTGAGGACAGAGGATCTTGATATTACTTGGTCCATGTTTGTTGACCAGTTGCACACCTTACTTGAACAAGCTTCAACATTGAAAGCCATTAGGTCAAACCGCCTTCATCGTTTCTGCGCTGCAGCACTCAAACGTTTACCACACAAAAGAACCGATCTTGGTATACGTTCAAATTTCGCCAGACTGCAAATTGGGAAGCCTATAAACGCTTCAGAAATCGTTGCACCCTACTATTTCGTGAAGATAAGCATTTTGATCAAACAAACCTGATCGCAAAGTTTTTGTATTATATCAACATGTTAATGCAAAATGGAAGGTACATAACGCTATTCCACTGCTTATGTTCTGAGATCAATTAACCACCACAGCAAAAGAGGCGGCTAATGTTTATGGTCTTAATTGGCACTTTGTCTGGCTCCAGACTTGTGCTTCATGATGATGATGTTGATGGTCTTAATTCTCTTTAATTCTCAGCACCATGTATGCCAATACGCTATTTCCTAATCTAGATTCTTCTCCTGAAGTCTGTCCGGTCTTTCTACCCCCTCTGGTCTGTCGAAAACTGATACAATATTCATCTCCCGGCTCTGTCAACATTCTTACAAAACCACTCTCAGTAGTATCGGGTTTCCTCAGTGATCCACCTACCGTATTTTTCAGCGCTCGTTTTACACCGCTCACGTTCCCCAGGAATAGAAGTCTTGTATGATATACCCTGTTTTCAAACTTGGCAGCCGCTAGGATCCTGTCAATTATTGCCCAATTTCACTCCTTCCAATCATCTTTATGGTAATAGAAATACTTATTGCTTATGAACTTATGAAACACTTTGAAAATCGTGTTTAAATACTGACTGGGCAGCACAATGTAGCCAGTTGGGATACAGAGAAGCAGGAAATCATTACGTCAGGTCATTTTAGGTCAACGAGTTGCAGCTGGCGCACATCTGGCTCATTATCACATTTTGATCCGATATTAACCACTTTACCCCAGGGATGCACGGCCGCACATCAATTGTGTCTCGATCCATCCATGGAGTCAACCTGCCCAAGGCTAATCGCGTTTACCCACGAATCCTACAACACAAGAGAAGCCGATTGATCAAAGGCTTTTATTACGCACAAAACAAAACCAATCACGCTTATCTTATATAGGCAAAAAACCACAACGGTGATCCTCAACATGACTGTCCCGGTTGTCACTTCGATCTGATTTTTCAGTCGATTTCGTGCAAACTGTAACAATTCAAGCTCTCGCCACGCAGGTCTCGTTTGGCCGATATTGACGAATTCCATATCGCTCGATTGCGGCTGACGTTATCCACCTTCTCATTCTCCCGATGTTGTCGCTCGTAATGTGCGAATGCAATGAACCCGAAACCAGAACTATTACGAGTTCACAATAGTCGTCGTCGAATTTTTCAGTGCTTTTTGCTCTTGTGTTGCGTCGGAGGATTTAGTTTAGCATATCATTCGAAAGCTCGTGATTAGCGCTCATCGCTAATGCAAAGTAGATTTCGGCAGGGCCATTGTTGCTAAACAAATCTTTTACTGGATTAAAATGTATGTATGTATTAAATCACAAGCCTGAACCAGGCAAAGTGCCGTACAGTAAGATACTGCACGTGGGCTGAGATACTGTCAGGTTGCCCAGGCCTAGACAGATACGAAAAATAAAATAAAAATGGTAGTGAGACTCCAGCCTGTTTCAGTATGCAGCTCACTACCGGTGGCCAATTTTTTTATTCGGTATTATTTTACATAAAAAAAACAAAAACAAACAAAAAACCCAAAAAATCGCATGCAGTGAAACTACAAAAACAAGCTGCTTTTTGTGCATTTGCTTTTGCGTATTCCGCTTGCCTGCTTTCCCTTTTCCACGCGCTTGCTTATCTGCTTTTCCTGCTTCATATTGCTTGGCACTTTGTCTGGCTCCAGACTTGTGCTTCATGATGATGATGATGACCGGTGGCCAATCAATTTAGCACGGTGTTAGCCACAGCACAGAAGTACTGCATGATTGCACATCCGTGGAATCTGGTGTAAGTGTTGATGTCGTCTTCCTTGATTTTTCTAAGACTCAATAGAATCAACCACAAACGTTTCCTATCGAAACTCAAGCTTTATGGTGTCGGTCATCCCTTACTATCCTGCTTTAAAAATTTCTTTTTTCTTGACAAACTCTTTGTGGTAGTCAGAGACTAGTACTCCGATGTTTTTCCTGAGAATTGTGGCTTTAATGCTCCGTTCTTGGAGCGCGACTTTATCTTATTTTTAAACTATATAAACCAAGTAATATCATCTCAATTTCTTTTATCTGCTGATGTTATCAAAATTTGGAGATCGCAATAATCACAATATGACCAGCAAGCCTTACAGACTGTCCTAGATGTGTTATTCAAGATGGTCTCAAGAAAATAATCTATCATTTAATTCATCGAAATGCCACATTCTACCTCTGCGGCACGCCTGCGCGCATACTTATGTTCTCGAGAATGAGCAGCTCCAATCGGTCAACTGCGAAAAAGAGCTGGATCTTTTGACGCGTTTTCATTTGGGATGTTCTGATGAAAAACTTCGTGCAGCCACTATAGCTAATCGAAATGTTGGCCTGCTTCGGCTGGTTTTCAACTCGTTTGATATTATAATCTCTCGTTTGCTCCATGTATATTTTCGACCGCATCTAAAGTATGCAGTTTAAAAATAGTCACTACGAGATAGTATACAAGAGAGAAAACCAACGGGTAGCCACTATAGCTATGTGTTGATCTATGAAATAACTAGCCTGATCCAGGCAGTGCCGCACAGCCATAAAGTGCCCGTCGGTGTCAGGTTGTCCAAGCCTAGATGATAACTATGCGGTGCATCAAAAGTGGAATGCTACTGCTAATTCACACACGCATGGTGGCTTCTGTGTCGCCCTTGACACTTTCAAATAGCATGCAGGAATTCGAACGTAGTGATGTCCGTTGGAATTAGTACCAAAACAAGCAAATAATTTGCTCTTGTGATTTTACGTCTCGATGAATAGCAAGTTTTCGTAACGCATGAAGACAATCTGGATGTGCGGAGCAGTAGCTCGACTTGGGTTTCAGAGGCGAATCGTTAAAGTCACATCTGCTGTGACAGTCTCGGAACAAATGAAGATCTTTAAAATTTTACTACCCTACTTTACAATTTATGTGGTAATTTTCCATCACTGACTTCATTAGTTGAATATAAAACATCGTTTGAGAAAATCATATAAAATGTCGAAAATTTGAGATATTTTTGCCTCTGCCACTAGGTACTGTCGGTCACATGGCATATTAATCCTAAGTGCAACATCTAAAATCCTGTCAACAGAAACCTATACTTATTGTTTCGATTGTTCTGCTCTATTTTTCTGATTTAATTACGATTCTTTATATGTAACTTACTTTAGTTTACTTACTTACTTCATATGTAATAACGGATTCATATTAATAATTGCGAAATAAAACATAGGCGTACGTATATTGCTTTTGTTGGCGATATGGAGCGGGTTAGATTTAAGTAACCGGGAATTAAAAGCAAAGTAATGAAGATTGATGGGCTTCGTTATTATAGACCGATCTGTGTACAAAATATTTGTCCAAGCTGCCAGCTGCTTTCCTTAACTATCCCGACCACCCTGTTTTTATTCCATCAAGTCGTGATATGAAGATTATTTATTATAGAACTTTATTTGGCATTGTATTGCATAACTGTTGGAATCCATTCCCTGTTAATAAAACGTAAGCTTCAAATACCCACGGATGTGCAATCGTACTTTACTTCTGTGCTGTGCGGCTAACACCGTGCTAAATTGATTGGCCACGGGTAGTGAGCTGCGTGCTGTAACACGCTGGATTCTCACTACCATCTGTATTATCTATTTCTCATATCTGTCTAGGCCTGGGCAACCTGACAGTAACATCGCCCACGTGCAGTCTCTGACTGTGCGGCACTTTGCTTGGATCAGGCTTGTGCTTTCATGCATACATACCCAGTGAAACCTGATAGTTGATATTACGCTTCCGTGTGTGAAGTACTGTACGATTGCACATCTGTGCCACTATGATACGATTCGGTCCGAGTGCCTTAAAATGAGAGCCCTTCACGTAAGGCGTCAAATGTGACACCCCTTCTTTTGATTATCGAGTGAACCGCTGCTAATGAACAGGCTATCATTGGTACAGAGCTGTATACTGGATTTACCGTTTTACGGTTTTCAATGTATACGGAGTGACCCTCCAGTTTTGTCTCGGATGTTATGTGAAACTTTTCAGCGAAATCGTACCTATGTCAAATGGAATATTTTACCTATTCCGTTTTTTGCGCATGCGAAAAATTAGATTTCTCCACTTATACCTTTGACAAAAAATATTGAGACTCTGTGCATCTAGTTTCTATCCGCTGTCTTTCTTGATATAAGTGGCTCTGTTGATATCTGTGAGACACTTAATGATTCAAAGTTTAAAAACAATTGCGTTAAAGACTTGTTTAAGCGCGATAAGTTTTTAAAGTTGAACACGGTTTCTCTACGCCTGTGCTACTTCCAAATACTTCATTGCAGGCATTTGTGTTACGTAGCTGATATCATCAAATTTCAATAATAATACTGTCATCGTGATTAGTTGCGATCCATATAGGCCTACTTATTACTTACTCTACCCAGGTTTCCCTTGAACGCTCGAATTGTTACTGTATCGTTTCCACCCTCAGGCTTTAGCAACAAGCGCTCTATAATTGATCTTCAAACAATGAGTTCGATGTTTGATCATTTGGAGTAGAAGGTTTTTATGGGATCCATTATGGTGTGCTTGATGATAAATGTTTATTTATCAGTAAACAGCATTTTTTAAACGTGTGTAATGCATTAAATGTTGTAATTGTTTAATGAAGGAATTGACTTTATTTCTAGAAAGAAATTTTCAGCAGTCAAATCAATTTTACCACACGGAATTTGAAAAAAATTCAACAGACATTTAGAGTATGGTATGGGTCTCATGCAGTCTGTGTGCATTATCCGACGAATTGACCTAGATCAATCTTTCACATTAACGGAAGTGTCGATCTATGCATTATATCAGCAGGGGCGCATTCAGTCGTGTGATAACCTTAATGTCTCGTTTAATTGGTAAGAAATTCTTTTCGAGAATATTGGGTGGAAATATACGGATGCATAGGGGTATATTATCTTGAAAGGCAATACATTAGTTCTATAACGTGAACCTGCGTGGGGTCGCAATGAAGTGACGAAGTGGTTAAATAAACTTTATGATGCTGTTGTAATGATAAGGAAAGTATCCGCAGATTGACAAGTATTATAATTTAATATTAACGATCTCATTTATATTTGTAATCTTAGTTTTCCTTTGCAACCAGCAGCAATTTTATACTCTTTATATGATAGGTTCATTGGCTATCATTTGATTTCATAAATATTGTTTTAAATCCTACGCTGATCTCATTTCTTTATAAATGTGATTGCCGTGCTATCTCTCAATTTTTCGTCACTTGTTTATCAGCACCTCGTGTTTTCAGCAATAATCCAACCTGCATTGCACTGTCATGGGTGATATTTATTCCAAACCTGGTGCTCCCAATCCCCGCCCCCAGTTGAACACTTCCTCTAATTCCCATCAACATATTCGATCTCGGGAACCCGCTCCTAACGGATCACAACCTCATGGAGCTGATCAACTGTCAAGTGCTACCTTGGAGGCACTATCACGACTTCAGGGAGGGACATCCAATAGGGCGGCTGACCATATGTTCAATTTAAATAGTCACCGTCCACAGCGGCATCAAGATGCCATCAGTCCAAGTACGTGCAATTTTTAGCGTCTGTTTCGGTTGCAATATTTTGTGATTTTCTTCCACCAATCATTTGTATTTCTGCCCATATTGCTGTATTTTTTACGACATGGCAGTATCTCAGCCCATTTACAGTCTTTCAGACTGTGCGGCACTTTGCTTTCTTTCTGGCTTGTAATTTCATACGCACGTCATCATTATTGGGTGAACTTCAGATGCCCTTATTGAGCTTATCATGGCGCTCGTTCTGTATATCATATAAGGTTGCCGATCCTTAAGCTGTTTGCTGATCACCGGTTTACTTTTACTTTTTCAGCAGTGATTGTTTTTTATCCACGAAATTGCTCATCATTGCAAGTTCCTGGGTCGAATTTTCTTCACAGTAAATCCGAGTCACACGTGTGCATAGATTGTGCACAAGATTCCTCTCTATATTGATTGGAACTGCAGTTGTGAAATGAGTATACTACCCGCTTCATGTTGGCTTCCTATAAACCCGCATACTCACAGTTTCGACTTTACTTTCTTTTAGTAAAATATCGCTGAAACTAACCGTTCTTTGTTTTCTAGTTCATATGTTTTTAATTGCAAAGAAATTAGTATTATCCATGCATTTAACCTATGTTTCTAGTTCTTCCATGACCAATCTCAAGTGACCATATTCCAGCTTCCGTTAGTAAAACTCCTCGAAGTGAGCTCATAGAAACTCCTTTAATTCGATAATAAATCTTGCCATGGAATTGTTTGTGATCGAATTATGCGTTCGTTGTACATGGTTCTTTTAATGCAATGTTTTCTGCTTTGAGGGAACAAGCTTGTGCTTTCAGTTCAGTATTAAGTAATCAGTTGTCCGTTTCCAGTCTCTCGTGCAAACTTTTCAAACTACAACTAACTATAATCCTAATTATAATTGCTCAAGCATTGCAAACAATTACTTTGATTGAGTCGATGCGTCCTGCAGCCATTATTCATAAATAGCCTTAACTACCTTCTAATAACATCGCGTTCTGTGCTGTTTGGCGTCATTTTTTCTTATTCGTACATCCCTTGTTTTTGTCGCTGTGATCGCTTGCATCAAACGAGCAACTCATGTGATCCAGTACATAATAAAAACAATTTTTGGAATAGACATTTGTTGTGAACGGTGTTGTCTGAACCGACTCAATATGTGTTGAATCTGGCCGTCTTGCCTTATCTGAAAGTAGAATGTCACTGAGCTTGATCGTCACCTTTCATTCGCGTTCTGTTTGAATGCATTTCATGGATCTCCGGATTTTTCCGATTTCCATTTTATTAATTCTTGTCCATGCGATATTAGTTCATTGTTAACCTTTATCACGCTCATTTTACTTTCTCTTCATATCCAAACCTTATCCAATTTGTTCTTGTGTGTCAGTGTGGGAGCTTTGGCGAACACAAATATCAACAAAAAATATCTTTTCGTTTCTCTGGAATTCCCTTCTTGTCTTTCTCAGGTATGTTAACTAACGAACTGTTGGCTGCTGCTCAACTCGGTGGTCAGCTCACCCCAGCTCAACTAAACGCTCTGGTCGCAGCTTACCAGCAACAACATCATCAACAACAACAACAACAGCAACCTCAACTTAATCGATTAACAGCTTCGAATTTTGGTCCGATCCCCACAACAACACCGAAATCATCCCCAGCATCGACCTCAAGCCACGGAAATCGTCCCGGTCCGTCTCACTTAATTCATAACCCAATGGCATCTCCCGGCTACAACCAGAAGCGTCCCGCTAGTGGCCATTCTCAATTTATGTCTGCTCATGGTAACCAATCAAACGCTGGTACGTGTTTTTCCGTTTCCGCAGGAGTGTGGACCTCTGCGTTGATCGCACTTTAATAAATTGTACTCTTTCAACTCCTAGGTCGACCTCCATCGGTATCTCAATTGGTTCATCCTCACCAAAGCCCCCAGCGCCCGCCCCATCTTTTGCCTCCCAATCATCATTCTGGTCATCTGCCAACACATCATCTATCCCACTTGGATTCAGCAGCCAGTGGGCATGTCTCCAGACGTAGTCCTATTCCTGTCAGCCATCCACATCACAGTACTTCAATCGCGGTGACCTCGCAATCGCATAGCCCCGCGGTTGGTGGTTATCAGGTACTTTTAATTTGATTTATTTTTTTCGTACTTTTAGTATAATTGGTACATATCGTCAAATATCCTATCCTATTTTTTCGACTAGTTAGACGTAATATCATCCATTCATTTCCTTTACCAGATAACACCAGTATAACAAAAATTCAATGTTTTTGTCTAAAAATTTGCATCTCAATCCCTGGCTGGTTGGAATTACTTCTTGGTACTGATGGTTTGCTCGTGCAGAAATATTTCCCGCGTACAAATTTGTGTTGGAACGGAGCCAAACTTGGCATTATTTATCCGCGGTCTTTATGTATTCCGACTATTCGACGACAGATCCTACCGGGAACTCTTGTTCATTCTCTGCGAAGCTTATGATCATACATTTCTAATGTATATCGTCTCTGATATTTTCCAATGGATTCCGTGGAAATTGCACTCGGATTGAACCAGTAGAATTAAAAAATCCAATGATGACATCACGACGCGGCGGATGTGACTCGCTGCTCCAAAAGTCACTGCCCCTTGTCCTATCCAAGGACATTGTATGGTGCACAGGCAAAAACTGAAGTCACCAACCTATCAACGGGGTTATCGGGCTCCGAACTGGAAATTCCCAGAAAAGGGCGTATGAACCGCTTCGTCGGTCACCGGCCACCGATAGGTGCGAACCTCTCTCGCTCCAATGCCTTGTGGGTAAAGGCTCGGGGTGGGACTCCCTACACGAAATCTCCCCTACTTCGGTGTAGGCAACCGGGTAGTATCATGCCTACGTTCAACGATGCCGATGACAACGCTTTGTGCCCCCCTTCTCGCTTTGTACATCTCATTGTTTATGTTGAACGGCACTATATCTGTATCAGATTGTGCAAATATAATAATAATAATAAGTAGAATTAGGCTGCATAGACCAGCGTCTCTGACGCATGCGGACAATTTGTTTTATAAAATTTCGCACTCGGTTCGCTTTACATTATTTAAATATGCAAACTTCAGTATCTCTGCGTCTTGCAATTTGATTGCTTTTCTTACTTTTTAAGCTTACGTCGCATATCTCTTTTCGTAAAATTATGCGTTGCTACCCTTCGATTTTCTATTCAAATGTTTTCATACATTAGCGCTCTAAATTTGACGTTATTCGGTGTTTGCTAAACTTTTGACCTTAACATACGTTTTGTGGTTGTGCTTTTTTCTCACTTTCGGTACGCGCTGATAATGAATGTTTATAATCTAATAATGGTAACAAGGCTGAGAAATTCGCTAAGTTCGCAGTTTCAGGCTGCATTTGGTCGACGCAGACCACGCCTAGTTATGTTGCTTACAACTCCCGATCAACTGCAACTAAATTGTTTCTTGTCATTTCCGCGAACCTTTTTCAATTTTCTTTCTGGACCTCTAGTCACTTGACAGCATTTCAGTCCATAGGGACACTTTGTCTGATTTCATGCTTGTGCTGCATTCGGGAAACTCTGTTCGCTATTATTGTGTCGAAAGTTATGTGAAAAACTTTGAGAATGGGCTGGGCAATTTGGAATACTTTTTCCAACAGTTATTCGATGAATCTCCACTCACTTTGTCGAATTGCTCCTCATCAGTAATGATTTGTAATCCGTTGCGGTCACACTCTTTTTTTAACCTCTTCACGACACTATGTCATCATCAGGGACAGCATTACACCGGATGCTTAACTCCCCTACAGTCATGTAAAAAATTCAGAAAATATGAGGATTGGTGGTGCTTCAAATCTACGGAATCTGTAAAAAAAAGTAGGCACAAATTAACTGGAATGAGGTGTCTACACCTCGAATGCAAAAGGCATTCAATCAAGTTTCGTGGACGCGTAGAGCGACATCTTCATGCGGCTTTCGCTGCCATGACAAGCTTGACACCTGACTTTTTATTACCATACTCCCCATTTTCGGTGTATCCATGGCCGTGTGTCCTCAATGTTACTTTTGTCGACTGACTGCATGAACGGAATATACCGTTTCGTTACTGTCTTCCTTTACGTTAGCTCGTGTTTGTTGCATCATCATCCAAACATGTCTTCACACTCTAACGCCATAGACTGTACGTACACCCAAGACATCTGCATCCCCTATTTGTAACAATCTGTTCCTTTGTCAGCTCTGTTACAGCAATGAAGTAGATGATTTGTAGCCCAGGGTGTTGGTGTTGTTCAGATGGTGTTCGCGAGCTTACGTAATTGTTGTTGGACCTTTCATTATGAGGTTACATAACATCATCTGCACAACTTCTGTGTTGCGATTGAAATTCTTATTTATTTATTTTTTATTAGGCTATCTGTCTCTCTGTTCACAACCGTTATTGGTTCATGCTGAGCTCATAATTCGTATTCTTCGTAAGCGATTTATCATTGGTCCTTAGGTCGCATCCTATCGATGGTCCAATTTATGAGGGATGTGGCCAAACCAATGCTGTCCTCAAATTTGCATTGAACGGAGTGCGGAGACAGGCATAGATTCCTGGCCAGAATGCCGGTCGGACACCTAACTATCATAAATCTTGTAACCTAAGGGAGACACTTATCACACCATTGAAATGATATATGGCTGATTGCTGTTTATTAAACATGTATTTTAAGAATAATCCCAGACCTCCACGATGAAGTGTTTCAACTGTTAAAACACAACTGTAAGTAACATTCAACCCTTGATTTCACTTCATTTTGCGCTTTTTACCGTGCAAGATGCTTGATTCAATGTGCCTGCAGATCCTGGGCGCATAATTACAGTATGAATAATGGCAAACCTAGCCGAAACACTTGTACAACACTTAATCGATGATATAAACCCACCCTGGTCATTCATGATTATGATGAAATTGTTGGATCTATCCAAACCTGTGTTTACCCAGTGCCGCGCATGTCATCCGAGGAGCTCACATTAAATATCGACTATGCTATTTTGGTTGAATTCTTAGAGATTGAACCTTCGCAGCCTCACGGTAACTTCGCTCAACTTGCGACTATATTGAAATTCGCCCGACTTTAGATTTATGCTTTCGTGTTATTTCACGTTGGCATCATATTTAATTCAAGTATTCTCCCAACGTTTTTTTTGTTTTTCAGATTCGACGTTCCCAGGCCATTCCACCGAATTCTATTCCAAACAAACGGCCTCGTCTTTCCGGTAATCCCCCGCCAACATCGCAGCAACAAGGTTACATCCATGGACCAGTAGGTTCTCATGAGAGTGGTATTCCAGCCGGCGTAGAAGCTCTCATGAGTACACTTGTAGCAAACAAGGCGTTGGCCAGTCTAGCCTCGTCTTCTGGTTTGCTCAATCCCTCCCCGTATAATTCAGTTACAGAGGCTGCTGTAGTGGGGTTGTCTCCTCTGTTTTCGGCTGCGGTGAATAGTGGTACAAGCCTAGGTTCCCCTGGGGCCTCCGGTGCTAGCGTGAACAATTTTCCGGCACATTTTTCTTCCCTAACTCAAAGTCAAGCCGGTAAGCATTGCATTTTAATTAATTATGACTTAATGTTTTTTTTTAAATCGGCCATCTATCCATTGAATTTGCTTTCTAGGTGGTCCGCTTTTGAATCAATGCAGCAACGTTCGCGGAAGTTTTCCAAATTGTCCTCCCCAAGCGCACGTTCCGCCACCTGTACCACCACCGCAAGTTACTTCAAGTCAGTTCAAGCCTCAGTCCTCAGTCTTGCCTCCAAACGTTTCTCGCGCAACCACGGATCATTCAGGTCACCCTCATCTAGGTGGACACGCTCCTCCGCTTTCTTTTCTGAATCAACCTCATTCAATGTCCCACTCGGCAACATCCCAGCATCACTTCTTGGGGCATGCTAATCTTACTCATGGCAGTGGTGTCTTGAGACAACAAACGAAAGAACCAGCCTATCACCCTCAAGTTGAAGCGATCTCTCCAGCTCCTGAGGAATCAAGGCTTGTCGACGCTCATGATGCTAAACTTCACCGCGAACGCGATGAGATCGGTCGTAAGCTGGTTGCCGTCGAAGCTGATCTCAACAAACAACTCGGTCATCAGCGCCATTTGGAAGAACGCGAGACGCGCTTAACGGCTAGATTAGCTTCCGCTACCGGTCCTGGACAGAGCTTGCCTGGCACTGCTCCATCTACATTGTTAGACGGTCAACTATCTCCAAAGCACAGTATCTCTAGTGACGCTGAACGTTCTTTTGAGAATCCTATTCAGGTGAATCGTCTACTCTGCACACATATATATTCATATCAAGAATTTTAAAAAACCACGAATATCGCCAAATTTAACATTCATTTCGGTTTTCTAACCTAGTATTGTCACTTCCGTTCGGATTTTAGGCTTTTATTTCGGAAAATCGTCGACGTACCTGGCAGCATCACTTGATTTTTGCACGCCTTTGTGGTCCACACGTCAAAGCCTCCCCGTACGCGTTGCCACTCTATCGACAGCCGTCAGACCTGCCATACATCTGTGCCATTCGTGCAAAATTCCGCGACTCGTTCCGTCCGAAATTGATCAAATATTTGCGTCGTCATCGCAAAGCGGAAGAAGCACGAATTCGCTTTTTGGCACAGCAATATTCGCATCATTCTACCGTGAGTAATGGCAATTTCTTCCGCCCGATCTAGTGCTGCTTGATTCCTCATTACTTATTTTTCAAACATTTTGTTGTTTCAGGTATTCACGAAGAAAATGGAAAAAATGTTAAACAATTCCAAGCAACGTCATCGTGAATTACGCCATCGAGAAATTTTCGAACGAATATTGCCCGAGGTGAAAAAGAACCGTGAAGATAAGGAAATGAGTGCGACTGATAGCGCTGCAACGAAAGTCGCCCCGTCAGAAGATGGTATGGCCTTTCTAGCATTGCTTCTAATTTTTTCGTATCCACAATTTCTTAGCCCATCTTTTAAATGAAGATACTTCGCTCTGCTCTTGTATATTTCCTGGTTCAATTTGCCGAATCCGGTGATTGTTAACTCTTATTCGTGACATGGAATGTCATTCAATAATCTTCCATTTCTGTCTATAGTGCGTAAAAATATGGAAACCGTGTTATGGTTGCATTTTTTATCGACTGTGATTTACAACAGTCACAGTCAGTGACATTTTTTAGCGTGAAATCTATTTTCGGATCCCAACATTAGGTTCTAGTTCCCTGATGTCCCTATTTGTGTCACTCTTTTTCGTCTCCCATTCGCATCAAACTTGCTCCACTACAAAGTGCCCAGCTCAAGTAGCTGCATATTTGTTATTTGCGTGTGATCGATTATCGTCCACCCGAGGCATTAAACCGAATTAGTTCTATTCCGAAAAGCATCCTTAAACAATTCTCTTGCATGATGAGCCAGGCACCTTCGATGCATGAAGTGCCTACACTCTTAGCTTCATGCACTGTCCGACTGATGAAACTTTTCTTGAACGCCTATGGCCAGTGGTGTACAATGGTGGTTTTCAATTACTACAAGCTACCTCATCACAACCTGACAGTATCTTAGCCCACGTGCAGTCTCTGGCCTGGATCAGGCTTGTGCTTTCATACCACACCATACCTCATCACACCACCATCTTGATGTAATGCGACTCTTACTATCTTTTTGTTATAGGACTAGAAGTGTCGATTTTGTTTGACAGGTTTACAAGCGTTTTATCTGGCCTGTCTTATACGCCACCCGTGGTAAAGTGCCGTACGGATGTCATTGAAGTTTTTTGCTGACTATTTTTGTAATCTGGCATACGTATTTAGCAGTTTTATGAGTGCTTCCTATTTTTTGCAAATTACGCCTTTAGCGGAATCCTCTAATCAGTCCGCAAATGGAGCCTTGCCCGATGGATCCCAGACTCCGGTTTACGATCCAATTGAAGAAATGAATAAAATGAAAGTGCGTTCCTGTTATGCTTATCTTTCTTATTTTTACGCCTGGCGTATGCGGTTCTGATAAGCGATTTCGGTATATGCGGCCAAATGTCATCCGTTATTTTCTTTTTTCAATATGAACTATTATTCAGCAGTTTTGTTTGTATGTGCTGTTATTTTGCTTATTTCTCTCCATTCGTCGCATTATCCTTTCTACTTAAGTAGGGTTTAATATGATTATTACTATCCACAAAACTTCTCCGTTTGACATACGCAAAGCTCCATCTGACTTGGTTTACCATTTGGTCACTCATCTTTAAATAGAAAATGGGAATAGTGTAATCACGTGGGAGATCATAGCCGCGTCTGGTCAACCGAGGCCAAATCGCGATCCTTGTTCTAACGCCCATTACTTTGTTTGCATGGGATCGATGATTACGTCAGATCAATTCAGGTTAACCAGTGGCAGCTGGCGAACATATGGCCATTTATCACGGGTCATCCGTGCAACAATAATGAAGTTACCCCCGGGTTTCCCATGTGGTGTCCCGATTCATTCCTTAGGTCAGCCATTCAAACGCTAATCGCGTTCCTTCTGGAATCACACAACACTAGAGAATGCCCATTAGTCAAACGCACTAGACAAAGAGAATGATACACACAACATTGACCTGAACCGTACCCGTCCCAGTTTTCACTTCGATCTGATTTGTCACTCGATTTCGTGCCAACCGGTATGCTTCCATTCTTCACCCCACATGGCTCAGTTGTCAGACCTTGCATATCGTTTGATAGTGGCTGCCGATATCCGTTTCTCCATACTTTGTTGGAACCGTTCCAATGGAATCCTTCCGAATCCCGAATAACTACGTATTCGTGATTGTAGTCGTCTGTCTTTTTGGTGCTTCTTGCTCTTGTGTTGTGTTTGGGGGGGGGTGTTCTGCATATCATCCGAAAGCTCATGACAAACACTCATCGTTAACACCCACACATTATTGCTCGAATCATATTCCATGGCGGTCTTGTTGTAGACATCTTCATGGAGTGTATAAATAATATTGCTTGATATTGAAGCGAATACTTGTAGCTCAGGGAGTGGATGTTCTGTGCTGTGTGTTCGCTGAGCTGGCATTGTAACAGTAGGACGTTTCGTCATCAAGCTAGATGACATCGTCAGCTGAACTTCTTGCGAAGTGTTCGTAACCGTCGTGTTTTCTGATTTTATACGCTCACCGTTCTGTTTATTTCCTCGTCATTGATTGTTCTCAAGGTCACGCGTCTTAATGTTCGGTTCCTCATTGGCACATACATGTCATCCAATTGAACGTGTTGATTCAATGACCGCGTTGTGGAGTGCCACGCCTCGAGGAATTCCCGTATGTGGCGCGTGCGTCCCCTTGCAATGACTCTGGTTCCATTCCAGTTGACTTGGTGTCCCTCTTGATCGACGTGAATTGATAGTAACGATTTGTAGTCGTGCCTCCTTACCGCTGATTGGTGTTCATTCAGTCTGGTACCCAGCCTCCTTCCAGTTTGTCCCACGTAATGCATCTCACAATCCGCGCATGGGATTTTGTAGACCACGTTTGTTTTGTCTTCTTCTTTCAAGTTATCTTTCAATTTGCACAGCTGATTGCGGAGTGTTTGCGTAGGTCTGTGTGCAACATTGATTCCGAGTGGTCGTAGTACTCTTGCAGCGATTTCTGAAACATTCTCAATGTAAGGTAAAGGTTTCCTGACCTGTGCGTTTGGTTGCTCCGTAGGCAAGCTTCTTGGCGATTTGTATCTTAGTATAAAGCTCTTCGGGTAGCCGTTTTTCTTCAGGACTTTGAAAAGGTATCTTTCTTCCTCTACCAGCGTTTCAGACGAGTTGCAGTGCGTCTGCGCTCGGTTGAATAGCGTTCGTACGCAGCTCCTTTTGTGTGCAATCGGATGCTTGCTTTTGAAGTTTAGGATTTGGTCCGTATGTGTGTGCTTTCGGTAGACACTTGTCTTGAGGGATCCTGTGTCGCTTCTAGTTACAAGGACATCCAAGAACGGTAGGCACCTGTTGATTTCAGTTTCTTTTGTGAACTGTATTCCTGTGAAGACGCAGTTCAGTAGTCTATGAGCGTATTCTACTTGCGATTTCTTTATTATGACGAAGGTGTCGTCCACGTAGCGTACCCAAAGTTTCGGTTCTATTAGAGGAATGGCAATGCGTTCCAATCTCTGCATTACTGCTTCCGCTATCAGTCCAGAGATAGGTGACCCCATTGGGGTTCCTTTGATCTGCTCATACAATTTTCCATTGAATTTAAATTGAGTGTGGAGACAAAGGTCCAAGAGCGTCCTTAGTTCCTCATGAGTGACTCGATTTCCGCCATACCTTGTTCCGTGTTCCGTTAGCAACGATGAAATAATCTTGCATTTTTTATGGTGAAGTGGCGAGGAAAGCTTGTTAGTATGCGTCACAATGAAAGCCTCAAAAAAGCTATTATGCTGATGTCGCTCTACTCATTCACAACACTTGCTTGAATGCATGTTTGTTTCGAGATGTAGGTATCTCATCCCAGTGTGTCTGTGCTTACTCTTCTATAGAATCCGTAGCTATTTCAGTCCCACCTTTCCCTATCTTTTAGGAGTTTTAACTTGTCATGGTTGTGTGGCTGTACTAAATTTTTATGGCTAGTCTATTGTCGTTTTGGTTTTTATCGTGTTTTAATTATCCTGCCCAACTCCTCTATTTACCTCCGGATTCTAGGTCCGTATTTCGATCGAGCTATGCATTAATTGCGTGATAATATAGTATTTTGCTTCGCGTCACGCGTACGTTATCGGAGTGAAAACTCTCACTTACCCTTACTTACTTTGCTAACGTTTATCAGATTGGTCCCCCATGCTTGGATCCTGGCAATTACCCCACATTCACGAAGTGTGCGTGGGCTATTACTGTCTGATTTTCGACGTGAATATGCTTATCTTATACTTTCGTGTATACTGGTTACTATTGTAAAATATCTTCGTCAACGAGAACAATGCTGGCAAACTGGACGGCGCATTTTCGTTTTTTAGCCATGTGTGGGTATTTTGAGCGCAAAGACCACCCTCGTAACCCTTTACACTGCTGTGTCTGACTCCCTGCTTGTGTTTTAAACTGATATCAAATTTTGAACCTGAAATATTTATTCTTTTAACATTTCTTATCCCAGGAGTACGCCATTGATCCTCCGATCATGCTGGCGCCCTGGCAACGCCGTTACCGTTTCATTCACCAAGCTGGCTTGATCACTGACTGTCGTGCTCAACTGCAAGAGGAACTTGACCTTTCCAAATGGACCGAAGAAGAGCGACAAATATTCCGAGAGCGTTATCTCGCCACCCCGAAAAACTTTTCCAGCATCGCCTCGTATTTGGAGGGGAAGACCGTTGGCGATTGCATTCACTATTATTACTTGTCCAAAAAGAAGGAAGGTTACAAGCAATTAATAAAGAAACACACTGCCCGGCGACGGAGAGCAGTTCAATCCGATCGTAGCAACACTGGCGGTGGTGGTGGTAATCAACCAGGAAGTGGCGGTGGGAACGGCCCTAATACGGGTAGCAGTAACGGAGGTAATGGCAATGTTCCTTCCTTTTTTGGTCCCGCTACTTCGGAGGTATCGCCTGGACCGGTAACTAATACGCATTCAAACAATGAACCACAAAACATGTCGGCGGTAAGTGTCCTTGCATTGTTTGTGCTTTATCAATGAATTTTATTATCGTGTTATCCGATCTTGATCCTAATCAGGACGCTGATCAAAGTGCTACAAACCGACGTCCTCATTCGTCCAGCATATCAGCATCAACCACTCGAGCACGAGGTTCCCGTGGTCGTTCAGGGGCTGCGGGGCGTTCGAATCAGACTACAAATCCAGATGAGACCATCAACCAACCAGAGCATGCTGTCAATACTTCGTCAGGTAACGCGTCACTATTTTGGAACACTGCATCCACAAGTAGTATTTTATTCGTTTTCTAACTGTTTGTTTGTTCTACTCGATACAGCTCCTGTGACTGTTGGAAATGATGTTGAACATCGGGCGGATCCTCGAAAGTCTTCGAGAAAGAAAAGCTCAACATCAGATGTATGTATGCTTTTTTAATTTTTTACTTCATGATATACTCCTTGGTTTCATGGAACTTCCAATCTTATAGTCTATCTCCATTTCGGATTCTTCGGGCTCAGCGCGGTTAACGTCTTCCGAACGGGACGCCTCTGGTCATCATCAGTCGCCCAATACGAATTCGTCTACGAGCATCAGGGATATTATACATTTGGCCATCGAAAAAAATTTGCAACAGGTCCCATCTCCAATATATTGTTTTATCAAGACATTTATTTCACCAGCTATTTCTATAAATTTTTCCTCCGTTAAAATTTACAGTTATATTTTTTTCATCCGCCTAATAATTAAAGCTTGCAACTTTCGCTGATAATTCGGTAATTTTAGACCTGATACCGTAACTTCCTAATGCCTTGTCTTCGGTTATGGCTCATCATCATCATCATCACAGACAGCATTACACCGGTAGCATGCTTAACTGTCACACAACCAGGAATAAGTAAAATCCTAAATGATGGGAAGGGTGGGACTTAAATAGCTACGGATTCTCTAGAAGAGTAAGCACAGACAAACTGGGGAGAGGTGCCTACACCTCGAATGAAACATGCATTCAAACAAGTTTCGTGAGCGAGTAGAGCGACATCAGCATGACAGCTTCCTTGCGGCTTTCACTACCATACATCATAGCAAGTTTTTCTCGTCACTCTGCTTGACAACATACAAAATTAAGCAAACACCCCAAGAAGATGCTTTGTGCAAGATCGCCATTGAACGCGATTTCGGAACATATCCTGAAGCGTAACTAGCCATTGCGATATCTGATCGCGGGGATACCAGCTCACGTAATTTCGTCTCTGCTTGTCTACGCTAGTTTTTGCAAGTTTGCATTATTGTGTAGCAAATACAATATAATGGTTATCAAGTTTCAATATTTATTACAGAAAACGGATTCAGTCCAACAATACTGTCGTGTATACGTGTAGCATTTCATTCATTCTCAGTTTAAACATTTCTGTTCACATGGTTTGTAGGTGTTCTTGTACCGCGTAACTAATGACATGAGAAACTTTTTACGGGCCAGATGTCATCCGAGTGCATATGTAGTTTTTGTTTAAAGTCATTTTTATTAATAAGTAGTATATGGCGTTCGAAAAGCATGATGGAAGCACACGGCCGATTTTGCGGTTATTGCCACTCAGCAGGTATGCGTATCCGTGACCTGACATTCGAACGCCGTTCTAACTTTGTGCTAAACCCATTTATTTGCGAATTCGAGGTTAAATCCTCGTTTTTTTAAAACGAGTGCACTCGGTGTTGGCGGTTTCTGATGGTCCAGAGAATACAGACCACAACTGAGCGGGAGTTCTAGCGGCATTTCGGACGTGAGTGATATTTCACGTGCGTGTCAGGAGGCTGAATCGGTTTAAATCGGTGGTTGCTGTACAGCACTCATTAAAATGTAGATGTGTATTGGATCACTTCGAGTTCGACTACACACGAGGGTGCTAAGGCAGCTTCAGCTTCATTCCTATCACTAAAACTAGCATTACGTGCTGATCATGGTTTACCCATTCGGTTTCGCTTTTTGTTCTGAAACTTTTGAACTAATGTAAAGGATAAAACTTGTTTCATGTTTGACCTTTAAGCGATTCTCACGCTTATTTTTTTCCTGTTTTGTTGTTATAGTCCTGTTCACGCGACTTGCAATCGACCGATAACTCAAATGCATCACAAGATCATGGAATTGAAAACAAAATTAGTGAGTTTTATAATGCCGTTCTCTTTTTGTTGTGCATCGTCTTTCACTTGTGATCACCTCGAGCTCAAGTGGTTAATTCTTTTCAATTGCATATTACATTAAATCACAGATCTGCTGCTTTTTTCCCTTTGTCGTCATCTTTTTTGTTTGCTTTGATTCATGTATTGTCACTGTCAAAACTTCTGCGTGGATGTACAATCGTGCAGTGCTTCTGTACTCCACAGCTAACACTGCCAAATTGATTTGCCACCAGTGCTGAGCTGCATACCGAGACACGCTGGAGTTTCACTATCATTTTAAGTTTCAAGTTTAATTTCTTATATCTGTCTAGGCCTGATCAATCTTACAGTATATTTGCCCATGTGTAGCCTATCACTGTGTGGCACTTTGCTTGGATTGTGCCTATGATTTCATACGTACCTAAACTGCCAAACCTTTAAAAAACCCGCTAGCCGTAAACGGTCTGTTTGGACCTATCATTGAACGATCGTAAGTGAATGTGCGCAACTTGTTCAACATCTGGAAGTGGCATTAAACGGTTATGGTTCAGGTGCCTGGTTGTAGTTCATAAGTGTTCCACGAAATGTTTTTGTTGATTGTTCAACAATTGTTTCGGAGCTGAGCGTTGTTTTACTCCACCCCTCTAGCGCAGGTGAGAAATCAGCTTAGACTCGACGCCCAGAGAACGAAGACAACACGCATAAAAAGAAAGCCTCCGAACTTTAGTAAGTAGAGTATTTAGGTGATGTTTCCAAGTAAAGTCGGCGGATATGGTGACGCCTAGATACATGACGTATTTCCCTCTAGTTAGGGCTATGGACTTAATTCTAGATAAAGAAAGATTAGTGCGAATTGCTTCGCGACGTTCGCCACGCAAGTTCAATACATTTTTTCAGGATTTAAAGATAGCATCTCTCTTCTGACCATTTAGTACTTTCATCTAAATAAGCGTTTTTTGGTACTGTGCATCCAATGACTACGTCATCTGCGTATTTCAAATTAAAAGTGTAGGGCGGCCGCGGAAGCGCAGCTGTGTATGCTGTAAAGAAGAATTGAGATAAAATCGCTCCTTGAAGAACCCATTTCTAAGTCGGAAGCAAAGCAGAGCGTAGCCTGTTGATTTCAACGTATTGAGATCTATCGGACAAGTCTCCACATATTCATTTTATTATTTTGCCTGGTACGTCTTGTTTTTTTGTTTAGGTCCGTCAGTTGGACACGATCGATAGAGCCGAACGCGTTCGTGTAATCAAGAAAACGTACTTTGACGGCTAATCATTTGCTGTCAAACGCTTTCAAAATTTTGCGAGTTAGACATAAAATGGCATCAACTGTAGAGTGTTGCTTCCGGTAAGCAAATTGATTATCATCTTCTAAGGATGCTACCTTTTGCAAGTGATCAAGAACCAGGCTTTCCATGATTTTCAATACTTGTGAAGAGCATACTATTGGGTGGAACTTTCCAGCAGTTTTCTTTGATACCTTTGTAATGCTAACACTTTTACAACCGTTTTGTATGGTACTAGCAGAATGACAACGGTTGAAAGTGGAGGCTATCGGATTGGCGATCCATGGCGCACATACCTTAAGCATCATTGGAGTTACTCTGTCTGCGCTTTAGATAAATTTGCAACGCCGTTTCTTTAACATGCATTCGTGTTAACGTAATGATATATTGCTCGCTTTATATTGTTTTCAGTTCGCTCATCGAAATCCAATGATGTTCTTGCTTTTGGTGATCCCAATTTCTCTTATCGCGGTGCTGTTCAAGTTACCTGTTCAGCTGACATGTACGCCGCTGCCAAACTTGCCACCGAGAATGCGAAAACCGAAGATTTAGTAAGCACACCGGCTCATTTTTTTCTGCTCTCTTGTCATGCTAGCGCTTCAGTCCACGTGTGCGTTTCTTTAAGTCGTTTTGTTTAACTCGTTCATTTTTTTCATAATTTTACTTTTCCACACAAGATTGGAGACATTGTTAGACTAAATACCGCGAGTTTTTGATTCCTCAACAATATTTCATATCACTACATGCTCTGCAAGCAATCTATTATTAGCTACGTGGCAGTGTTTCGTGAAACATGCTTGGAAAGCCTCATGGTATCAAAAGTTTGGATTAGCTCACTGATTAAAACGTATTAAACATTGCTGTTGTTTTCGTGAGCGAAAAATGAATCTTGCTAATTGGCATTACCCTCTTGATACAACTCTCGCTTTTCTTTTGCTTTTTGTTAAAGACCGAGCAACTTATCCGCTCGACATAGAGTCTTGTGTCACATCGCCCAACTTGCCTAAATAGTTGTTTACTCACCTTTATAGCTTAATGGGTCTCTTCTGTCTTCTTGCACATGTTTGCGTGATATCGTAGATCAACTTCTTCTTATATGAATCGATTCAATGGAGCGTCGCATCCGGTTTAGTTTTTACTGTACACGATTTTGACCATTCAGCTTAGTGAGGTCTAAGCGGGTATCATATAGGGCGGAATTCTGAGGCCGTAATTGTTTACGCCAATAGCCATACTGTATTGCCGCTTGCCTACTTTACATATTTTGGATATTTTGACATTCGGTGAGGTGGCATCGTCCCAAAGTGTGTTCAGAAGCGACTTTTGTTTGTTGTTCATTGGTTTTTCATGCGTCGGTCTGTTTCTTCGCCGTCACATCCGCTGAGTTAACCCAGTTCATTATCTGTATACTATAATATGTTTAGAGAAAATCGACGGTTTCGTTCCACGAGGTTAAATAATGCTGTTCATATTTACCCCGGACAAATAGGTCATTCCCAACGTATTTTGTTTTAATTTTGAGACTTGTTGTTAACGCGTTCTTCGATTGTCAACTGTAAAAGTAAACGGCTTGAATTGCTGTGAATAAAATTGATCCTACCAAATTTGTGGTCTTGTTTCGAAATTAATCAAAATAGTTATTTTACCTGCCTCTCGCGCCCGCTTGGCAGGAGTTGTTTGTTTCTTTTTCGCCTACATGCTCTTCACTAATAACATTGTTGTTTTTATCACCTTACTTTCGGTGCTGGTCAAATTGACGATGATAGATCCACAGCCTTTTGCTTACCATAAACTGCCCCTATATGAGAATTTCATTGCCATAATGTTATCTCTTTTAGGCTACCGCGATTTACGTTGCTGCTGCTACTGCATCAGCCGCTGCTTGTTCAGCTTCTGTTACGCGTGTTGGTTGTGATAGTTCATCCACAGAATGCTCCCCGTCAGTCAGGATGTGCGTTGATCAAGCTCCTTTCGCCAAATCTACTTTGTTCAAAAAGCGCTCAATGGCACAACCCGTTGCTGATGGTAGCGCAGTACGAGATGAAACGAGTCCAGCTGTGGCAAACACCAAATCTTGTGAGCGTTGAGCACTGTCACATGACTCCTTTAGTAATAACTAACAATTTGAAAGACTTGGACGAAAATCTGATGCTACATTTACACAAATCTGTCCTGTGTTCCAAACATTGTCATGGCCACTTTATTTTATCTCATTATTATTTTTCGCATTGTTGAATCTTTTTTCGAATGCAAGGGCCACGATCGTTTACAAATTAAGCATAACCTCGTAGGGATCAATAACAATGCACTTTGGGTTGCTCGTCTACAGTGTCATGTTTAAGAATATGATGATACGCTAGATATGTGATCCGTGTTGGATACTTTTATTTAGTGATTAACGAATTGCATGGAACCTTTTTCGTAATAATAAAATCCCAATGTTTATCCTTTGCTTCCATCGCTCGAATGTGCGTCTTACTCATAATCGAACGTATTTATGTTAATCCAGGGCAATTGAGGAATACAGTTACAAATCGATCGCAATGTGCTGTATTTGATTTCCTATCCCCCATTTGATTAGCTTGTCCTTCATCTGTAGATTAGCAATTGTATGCTATTCCCTTTGCATATCAGAAACACGGTGGTTTCCATCTTAAGGTCTTGCAGACGATAACTCGCTACTTTTATCACTTTCTTTTATTTCCGTCTCATCATCGTCAGAGACAGCATCACACCGGTAGCATGTATCGAATGCTTAGCTGCCATATTGCAACGAAAAAGGTGTAATCCTAAAAGATGGGGAAGGATGGGATTTAAATAACTACAGATTCTACAGAAGAGTAAGCACAAATAAACTGGGATGAGGCGCCTACACATCGACTGGAACAGGCCTTCAATCAATTTTCTTGAACGACATCTTCCTTCCGGCCTTCACTGCCATGCATCCTAACAAGCCTTTTTCGTCACTCCACTCGACAACATACAAGGTTGAGCAAACACTCCCAGAAAAATGCTTAGTGCACGACCGCCACTGAACACGGTTTCGGGACATATCCTAAAGCCTACCGTCTAGACTCGCGCTGAACAATGCTAACCCATATGCAGCACTTTGCGTACCCCGAGACAGGATTTTCCTTTTGTATCTTTACAACAAAATATCCCCATTTTACGCTTCACCGTCACTCACACAAATCAATCAGAGTTTCATGCTATTTGCAACCATCAGTCAGATGTTACAAGATTGTGTTCCGTTTCTCGTGAAGCGTTTCATCGTCGTGCATTTTGGAGAAAACAGCTTTATTAGAGCTGTTTATACGAATTTTCAGCGATTAAAGTTGGTTTAACCACACACTTTTGATACGCTTAATGAATATACGAGGAACGTTAAGCTTTAAAGAAACATTTAAAATTGCTAGTCACGATGAAATCCCAAACAGCTTCGGTTTCGTTTATCATCGGCATGAAGCGTTGTAATGGTAGTTGTCGAAATTGCAGGCTACACGATTTTTCTTAAAATTCCGGTTGTTTCAATCTTCATTTGAAAGTTCTCAGACTGGCGCAACGAAATCCCCATAGTTTGAAATATAAAAAGTGCACATCATTTGAAGCGTGTGGGGTGTAAAATGTATTTCGTTTATACGGAAGCATGCTAAACACTTTCAAACGCATAAGGGTTCCGTGATGACTGGCTCATGCAAAGGCCGCCATCTTACTGCCTTTCGTTCCTAGTCCATGTTACGCTGTTTTCTCTCACGTGAAATTGTGAACATGAACAATGTTAGCCAGCGTGTTTCTGAATTCGGAGAAATTAGTGACCTGTCTCAGTATTTCACACACAGTCTCTCAAGTCAGTGCACTATATTTTTCGAGTAATGACATTATACAAGCACCGAGTGGTCGATATCAGCTCGTTAGTAGTTTATATTTGGCGCGGGAGTGCAATTGTGCAGCTAACCGTGTTGGATTGAGTTGTTGAGTGAGCTGCATGCGAAAACACACTAAATTCTCACCGCCGTTTTGCTTTTGTTATATTTGTTCAAGCCTTGGTTGCCTAGCAGTATCTTAGCTGATGTGCTGTTTGTGACTGTGCGGCACTTTGTCTGGATCCAGACTTGCTATTTCATACATGCATATCTATTCTCCACCTCTTTTTGTCCTCATATTGTACACGATCGTCTATACCGTCACCACGTTCGTCTGCCTGTCCTTTTTCGTTTTTAATGTGCACCTTTTTGTTGTAGGCAACGCAAATTTATTATCTGCTGAGCATGCCGCGTGGTTAGCTCTCCATGCACAAGCTGCGGCTGTTGCTGTGGAAGCTGGGACCAGGCCTTCATTATCTGAGCCAAATTGTTCATTCACCCATCGCACAAATATTCTGCCTTCACCAACACCGTTGCAGGTAACCGACTTATGGCAATTCCACATGCGCTAATGTTTTCATCATTTGCTCCGATTTATACCTCTACAATATATGTTTGTGTTCATCCTGTGTCATGTATCCGCAATTAGTTCTCTATCTTGATTGTTCGTGTTCTTTTACTTTGGAAGCCATCGTCGGTACATACCTTGCGGTTCTTCGATTGTTTATTCTGCAGAGCTACAACGCAGTCATTTGAATGTCAAGCTATTTCCATTATTCGTTGTTTGATGCGTTCAACTTGACTCCACCTGCTCATGTTTTTTATCTCTACTTTATTGCCTATTGATATATTTATTAGCCAGTCATTTTCTGGGTTTAGTTGCTCGCAACTCTTGTAAAAAGCATCCAATCATTAATCATTTGTAAGCGTTTATTCAGTTGGTCGGAAATCACTCTGTGGTTAAGTTTTTGGGCAAACTCTATGGTTTAAAGATCAAACATCAGCAGTTTGTTGAACACATCGTGGATGGACAAAGTATGGAATGCTGAATTGCTTTCTAAAGCTAGTCAGCAGAGCATGTTCATCTTACTACGGCAGCGTCGCCTAAACTATCTGGGTCATGTGTACAGAATCGAAAACGGTCGTATTCCAAATGGTTTACTCTATGGTGAGTTTAAATGAGAAAGTCGACCGTTGCGCAAATCGCACTTGCGGTACAAAGACGTTTGCAAAAGAGCTATGAAAGCTGTCGACATTGACCCCACGAGTTGGGAGGAACTTGCTCTTGTCCGCTCACTTTGAAGGTACTATGTAAAGCGCCATATCCAAGCTGGGGAGGAGCAGATATCTCTTGGATGATGAACGCAGATCACGCCGTCGGCATACTACTGCGCCGATCTACCGAGTACTGCCATCGCTGTGAGCGCTGCGGGAGTGATTGTCACTTGTGATCTACATCCATGGTTGACATCGACCGAGGCAAGCCAACAACGACTAGCCCTGATCTAACTAAGAGTATTTACGAGCACGTAAAGAAATATAGACGCCTTGTGCACTTTGATTTTGAGAATACTCTCATTATTTTGGTTTACATACATTATTTCGCAATCTTTTTTGGGTTTGTAGTAATTACTAATAGCTTTTGATTTCGTAGATCCCTGCCGTTAGCTGAACATAACTCATTTTCTAACAGATCATCCATGTATATTTGCCAAATCCTGACTTCACATTCATGTCTATCTTTTTCTTATCGAAAAGGGCACTGTGTGCTATTGTCTTGAACCACATCATCCTTCGCGTAGCTTCATCTCAGTTTAACCTCTACCTATTTCAATCTTATTTTCTGACATTCAGAGTGACATCAATCCTGGCCAGTATGATCATGCACTCGCAATCTCCGAACGCACGTCCCACATACTTGCTACTGATCAAGTTCCTGCTGATAGTCTGCGAGCTGATCATTTCCGCCAATTGCCACGCACTCAACACCTTTCTGCGTTCAGTGCAGCACCGTCCACCAGCATGACAAGCATCCCCACCAGTCGTCAACGCGAACTTTTTTATTCTTCTCAGCGAGCCGCTGCACTTGATCGTCCTCGATCCTCGGAACCAGTGGAAACTAATCCAATCAATGTATGTGTTTTCGTTTAGCTACTGTGCGAAATTCATTTGCAATCAGCAGTGAGCTACATGCGAAACTACGCTGGAGACTCACTGATATTCCTGTTCTCATTATCATATCTGACAAGGCCTGGGCCCATATGCAATCTGTGACTGTGCGGCACTTTGACTGGATCAGGCTTGTGGTTTCATACGTTCGCATATCGCATCTTTCCGACTAGCAAATTGTGATTCCAGGCAATCGCTCGTTTTGCTCTCTCTCTCTCTCTCCGTCGTTATGTTTGATCAACAATCATGATAGATGCATAAGGTGAAAGAGTGTAATAGATAAATTGTGGTCATAGTGTACGTTTGCTCGAAACAGTGTAGTCCTTTTTTATTGGTTCCTTTTCAGTGTATCGTCCGATGCGTTGAGTATTCTACGGTGTATCCTATTAAACATTAGTTTAATAATGATCGGTCTCCTTTTTGAGTTCATGCATGCATACGTCTTAGAGCCTTAGTCGAGATATCACAAAGGAATTCTCTTACTCATCTTATGCTTTTCATCCGTTTTGCTGAGTAACGCATCGTTTTTCGCATTCACACTCGAAGCAGTGTCATATCAATTGCCACAATCAATCGCAAACCTTGAACCAGACAATGCGCACGTCCCCATGGCTGCACATGTCTTTGAAGTTGTATTAAGGCTTCGCAGTCCGGTGATGTCACCTGAACTCTCCACTGTTCGCATCCATGCCTTGTAAAATTTGTAAAATCAATGAAAAATTGATTTTTCCGATATCCCTGAGACCTTGACTGTTTTATTAACAGAAATGCTTCACTTTCGACCGGGCGAATTATCACAGTCTCAGTTCTTCTGGCGTTTCTCCTGAACGGAGACCGTCAGTGTATCCTGCCCGTAAACTGTCACTTCCGTTGGAAACTCTGAGAAATGACTCATGCGAAGCGTATGCAGCCATGTTTGAGCGAAGTAAACAGACCTGTTTGGAATCTGTCAATGATGATGCCCATCACATGCTACGTACCAGCACTGCAGCCAGCGCTGGCAATTTTCTGGACGTTTTGATTCACAGCCAATTGAATTCTGTACGTTGTGACTTCCCCCTTTATTATGGGTCGAATCATCCACATTTATCCATGCTTGTTACGGCTTCTGTCGATTTGATTCTATTAACTCTGCTCTCCTAGGAGTTATATTCGTTTGCTTGCAGTGTTTCAATATCCTTGCACTGTTACCGATAACTATATACCTTTATTTTTGAATGTAATCACGCGGATTGCTTATATCGCTATTCGATAAGTCGCTGTTTGGGTTCCGCAACTCGTCTACTCCATTTATTTTTTCCAGTTTGGCTACTAAATGTTAGTAGTAGTATGATTCAATCAAATATACTGCAGTGTGAATGCGGGTATCCAAATAAGCGCTCTATTGGTCTGCAGAACACCACCCTTCAGCAAAACAAATAGGAAAAACCTCCGATGGCCAACGACAGTGATCACAAGCTCACAACAATCTGGGTTTCTCAAGAATTGTTCTAGTTATGGCTTCTCTTGTAACAGGATTCGATGCAGAACATCATCAGCTATTGAACGATATGCAATTCGGCTAGATTTGAAGATCTAGTTCAACGTACGGAACCGATTGGCTTTGAGTTGCCTAACAAAAAATGTTCAAAGTGACAACGATGACAATGCACTGAACATTCAGATGAAGGTTAGATGACCCAGTATAAGGCCGAGTCGTTTGTCTTAACCTTGATCATGCGCGTGATATCTGCCTAACCAATGGTCGTTCTAGTGCGTGGCGGGCATGGATGCTTCAGTTGCCAAAGTGTACATCACTCTATGAATAAATTTTAAGCCTGTGCTGATTGGGGCAATATCATCGGCGTTCACAACTCGTCCACATAGAAGTTACCCAATACTACCCAAATAAAAACTCTTGATAGCATTCCTCGATGATAAGGTTGGAAAACAGCATAAAATTCGAGCAACCTTGTCTTGATTGATGGTGACTGGTCGCAATCGAAACTTATAAAATAATAATAAAATAAAGAAAATGCGGTGAAATGCCGTTATGAAATATTTGAGTCATTATTGTAAGAAACCATCGTGGTCGAATTTTAATGGCTATTTTTTCATCTCATTGTTTTCCTCGATTAAACACTTTTGTTTGATTTTATAGCAAGCTGGGCGCGATATGAACTTGGACCCATCCCGCGTGATCTCAAACAAGCCACTGCATTCAAATTTTGGTGAACGAACTGGTTTGTCTGTGAATATGACGCGGACAGGCACTTCCGCTGAGAATATCACACTAGAGCAGCAGATAAATAAGGTCAGTTGATCCCTTCCCGCTAGGGGGATCACAACAGAAGTAACTCGAAATCATATTTTGTGTTTATCCTTTTTTAAAATCTGTCTTCACTCTCATTCCTATGTCTGCTACTATTGTAAGGGTATATGATGTAAGTATGAAAGCACAAGCCTGATCCAGGCAAATTGCCGTACAGTCAGAGACTGCACGTGGGCTACGATACTGTCAGATTGCCCAGACCTAGACAGACATGAGGGGGGAATAGAAATGGTAGTTAGACTCCAGCGTGTTTCAGCATGAAGCTCACTACTGTTGGCCAATCAATTTGTAAGGGTAACCGTATGGTGGTGGTTTTGTTGGTCCGTTTCAGTGGATATCATACCAGGATGTGCCATTACATGGTCCATAACACGATGGAATCTTTATGTATGGATTGCGTTCTTCTTTCGATTGAGTTTTGCATGCTTCAAGATCTTTAACAATCTTGCAATGTATTCCATAATATCAATCCTCATAATCTGTTTGGTGTAAGTGATATTGTTCAAAATCGTGTTTAATGGCGATCTTGTTGTGAACATCTTGGAACGTATAAATCATCTTGCATTTTGTTTGGTGCACTGATAGGGAAAGCTTGTTGTGCTGCGTGAAAACGAAATCCGAAAGGAAGCTATCATGCTACCGGCGTTCTACTCGTTCACAAAGCATGCTTGATTCCAGGATTAGGCACCTCATCCCTGTGTGTCTGTACCGAATCTTCTTTTTTCTTTTTAAGTTCAACCCTTCCTCATATTTTTAGGCCTTCAACGTCCCATGGTTATATGGCAGGTAAGCACTCGGGGCTTGATACCGGCGTAATGCTGTCCTTGATGATGATTATGACAATGAGTCGAGACGCATCATTAGAACAGACGATTTTCTTTCGATATTTACTCATTCGCTTTCGGTCTGTAGGACTTGTCATTGTTCATTCAAAAACGCACCGCCGAGGTTGATGTACTAATGCCATGTGATATTTTTTATGCGAAATCTATTTTTGTTTAATCTCCATCATCAATCAATCAATCGGGGTTGT
The DNA here is from genome assembly GCA_013407085.1 of Atriophallophorus winterbourni. Taxonomy (NCBI): domain Eukaryota; kingdom Metazoa; phylum Platyhelminthes; class Trematoda; order Plagiorchiida; family Microphallidae; genus Atriophallophorus; species Atriophallophorus winterbourni. The sequence continues at coordinate 9,741 of JACCGJ010018178.1, read as the reverse complement.
TTGTGGCTTCTGCTCCGTACGTTTTTAGGAGAAGTGTTCTATCTATTATTGATGAAATTAATTTCATGTCGCCAACGATACTCCCTCTCTTTATCGCCCCAATAACGTAGTTCCTTCGCTGCCAACATAAAGAATTTTATTCCAATAATCAGTTTTTATCCTATCATTCGGACTCTCTTAATTCTTTTCCATACAGGCAATAGCTGAAGAGATTCAAGCGCAGCTTCGCTCGGTGAATGCCAATTTTCAAATAAATTTTCCAACGAGCACTGTTGAACTTAGTCACTCTTCCAGTAAGTATGCACGCTTGCTGATTTTTTTTACATTGTCTCACATGTTTTTGTTCTTTCTGTTTTACCATAATTACTCAGGTGCTGAATGTTTCGTTGTTTTCCAGACCAATGTATAGTCCATGCAGTGCCACACAAACTACTAGGCAGATTTTAGCAGTGAATTAAGTAAACGATAATCGCAGCGCTATGCCGGTTGTTGTCAATTCAGCTTGGTGCTTCATATACCGAAAGGCCGCATAATCGCACCTGTTCTCGATTAGTGGTAAAATTTGCTATTAGTCAGGAGCATTAACCCAGTGAATTTCCGACCATAAGGATGCTGTTGACTTGTGCATCGCTTAGATGGGAAAGTTACTTCTATTCAATCTCAGATTTCCCATTTTTATAAACGGCAAGTCCTCCATCACACCTTCAGTCGTAACGATTAGTTTCTTGCTTCTTAGAAATGAGCCTTGATATCAGCGTTCACTATTTCTACGGACGCCATGTAAATGTTGTGATCTTAACGGATGTTGCTCAACACCACCACAATAGAAACTGTTGATAGCATTCCTTGATTAAGAAATTAGAAAACAGCGCGAAATTCAAGCTACCTAGGCCTTACCACGGACTTGATTCCATGGTGATAATGGTATCTCAGATAATCCTGCTGCCGAGATACACGTTTGGACCTTCGCTTTTCACTGTCTACTAGAGCCTGTTTATTCTAACCTAAAGCGTTCTGTTTTCTTCACGGTATTTTGCAGAAATATCAGACGCACCTAAGGTGAACCGTATGAGTGTCGTTCCTTTAAAAAAGCGCGATCGATTCGAACTCGGTGAGTTGACACAGCGGCCCTTCTCTTCGGAGGCCAACATTGTCGGTTCCTCCCGTGACTTTACTGTGATTCGTCCAAACGGTACCCGGTTCGTTGGTCAGGACATCGATCCCCGTGCTTCTGGTGCAAAACGCACTGAGTCGGAAACAGCTGAGCGCGAACCTCAGCATGCTAGATCTGCTTCGACCTCCCCACTCGACGAAACAGAATCGCCGGGGAAATTGCAGATCGATTTGTCGGTATGTTTATTGCCAAATGTGTCTTGTTTTATCTTGTTTCAAAAGAATCGTTGGTTTACCGAAAATATCCGGTTAATTTTTTTCTTAGTTTGTCTTAGAGTTAAATCTTGGTATCCATGTGCGCGTATCCTCGTTTTGCCAATGCATTGAAAACCTGATTTCGTGCTGATCGCAACTGATCATTGGCCGTTTTCACCCGCCTCACACTTTTTATATAGCTTGGTTTTAATTTAGGATAAAACAATATATGTTTTACTGTTATTGTGAAAAACGACATTTGGTTTTCTTTTTCATGATTTGGGCGTTTGTTTAAAATGGTCTAAGTTTATTATGTCCACCGGTGGATGTACATCCCTAACACATCTCTCCATGGGACTACGGCGTTCCTTTCAAATCAGAAATCCCGCCTTCTCTACACGGTCAACTGTTTAGTAGGCAACAACAAGGCTCTTGGCTTCAGCGTAATGCTTTAAACGACTATCGGCTGACAATGAGTTCTTGCACCATTCGGGCATCATTTCGCACACATTCGAAACCGCGATCAATACTACTGTGGTGGCGGGGAGAAGTGATGATTGTCCTGACGTTTATAACGTTGCTTGCACAAGCTTCGAGAATACTCGATGCAACATTAACCCCGTCACCTCCACCTGTCGATTGCTTCTCAATTCACCCACTCACCCCCGAGATCCACTTTTCTGACGTTAATTACGTTCACCTACGAATTACAACACAGGAGAAAGCCAATCGGTCAATTCGTTTATTACGCACATGACAAAGAATAAAGCATGCCTACGGTATATAGACGAATCTACTTACAACAACTCTGTCCTCAGCATGTCTCAACGGGTTGTCACTTCGATGTGATTTGTCTATCAATATTGTGCCAAGCGGTTCACATCAAGCCCTTTCCACGTTGAACAATTGCATATCGTTGACGTTGACCGTCTGCTCTTGTTTTCTGATGTGCGAACCGTTCTCGTGCAATTCCTTCAAAACGTGCATTCTTGTAGGTCTGCGATTTTTGTCGTCGGCGCTTCCCGCTCTTGTGTTGTGTCCAAGAGTGATGTTCTGCATTATTGCCCGAGAGGTCATGTTTGGCTTTCCTCGCTAGGGCGCCTCAAGCCACGCTGGGACAGTCAAAACGAATGTAGAAAACGTAGATAACAATAAAAATGAAATCCGACGAAACAGTCAGAGTAAAAGTGATAATTCGACTGAATTTGTCCGATAGGCAATTGTTAATTACCGAGAATCGTGTCTTAGCAAATGGTAGAAAAGGAAACTAACTTTGAGATCTTGTGAAATTGTTGGTCCTTTTGGATTATGCTATGTAAGTTCAATAGAAAAGTTTGGAGCAAATTCAAAATACCTCCATACGATCACCGGTTTCTGGGTATGTCGCAGTACTAATACTACATAACTGGAACAAACTACCCTCTCCTAAATTAAACCTAAATTGTGTATACGCAATATTGACAACACTTATGGTCACGGGGGATTCGATGGTTAAGCATACTCACGAAGTGCTAAATTGTCGGTGGAAACACAAGAGAGAAAATATGCGTTTAAATGTATGGACTAGCTTTTATGTCCATACAACTCCTAAGTGTAGATATGTCGCATAATTGCAGTAGTCTCTGGAAACTCAAACAGAAAATAAAGACGATGGAAAAACGGCTGTCGAAGAGGTATAAGAACATGACTGATTAAACTCTAATCAGTCGTTAGAAGACCAACAGAAATCACTTTTGCAGCTCGATACTAACCAAGAAAAATATCACTTGAACCGAAATCATTCCCACATACTCTCAAACAATAGAGCACGCCGTCTCAGGTAAGTTCTTGAATTTTGGCATTCGCAATCGATCAATCCCTTACAAGCAATTTACTACCACGCATGAACCAACGGGCAAGCGTTTACGTTCGACTCTGCAATCTACCAACCAACGTATTCGATTGGATGACACAAATACGCTATCTGGTCTTAAATCAACCCAAAACCGAGAGCAGTGAATGAATCTCTGCGAGTTAACAAGTACGAGCGCTATGTTGGAGGTTTTGATAATTATGCTGTTTAGTTTCACGGAGACAAGTCCACAGATTACAATACTAGCCCAGCTGTCACAAACAAGTGAACGGAAATGTCTCTTTTCTAGGATAGGTATATTTCATACAAAAGTGGACAAAGAAACCTAAACATCCTACATTCTTGGCATCACAAACTTTGATCACATTGAAAAGACACAAGATTGTAATGTCATTTAACGTTCGAAATGGAATCCCTCTCTGACTTTCAGAGGTCAAATTGTTCCAGATATTTTGTGTAATCATCAACCTGATTTACTCGTGTTTACCAATAAAAACAACAAGATCAAGCAAGACGCGTTTGAATTCTACGTCCACAGTAAACTTTTAACCAAAATTGTTATTCTCTATTTCTCATATCTGTTGAGGCCTGTGCAACCTGACAGTAATATCGTCCACGTGCAGTCTCTGACTGTGCGGCACTTTTCCTGGATCAGGCTTGTGCTTTCGGACCATTTAACCAAAATCGCACTCCACTTTAGTACTGGACAATCCCGCAACATCACCTAGCGAATGGCCGTATCCGTACCAAGTGTATCATATACTAGGCCCCGGTTGTCCTAACGTCTTATTGTGCATGTTTAAATGGAAAATGCCAATGATTTATATTTCTCAGTCATTTTAATCTCTCATAGTTAGATAAATGGTCAATTTTCAACCGCATTTTCAATTTTCTGTTCTCCGTATTACCCAGGCCTCGGCTCCTTCTCCTGATACCAAACGCATGTTTGAATTCCAAAAATCACCTGATAAACGTCCGGACCCGAGCAATGGTGTGAATACTCGCGCAACCGTGCCAGATCACCAGGCAAACAAACCAAAGTCTTCAGAATTTACTGCCCTTCGTCTATGGCTACCGAACGATATTCGTCGGGCAACTCGTTCTCAGGATTCCAGCCCCATGGAGTCACCCAGGTCAATTGTGAACCGATCCACATGAACCTGATCACGCGATGTTTTCTCAAGTGTTTCACTTGTTCGCTTCGCTCTTTCTGTATGCAGATCGTCTTTATGACTTTCGCCCTTCTGCTAGGTTGCTTTCCTATCTGTTTACACTTGTTGATTAGTGTCATTTTATCTACGCCCATTTGAGCTTAATACATTCAACAATGCACTTGCCCTCTATTATTTTCTTTTTTTCTAATTTGGTATTACACGGAAACCGGTTAAAGTCCCGCTTCAAGTCATCCTCGAATTCACTCGATTTCTCGGCATATTTCATCATCATCGATCACAGTTTGCGAGCCATATACAGGGACAAGCAATACGTAGCGGGATAAACTGATTAGCAAAAGGCAATTAAAGAAAACCAGCAAGCGAGATGTGTAAATACATGTAACAAACAGCTATTTTTGCAGTCCTACTGCATGCGATTTTGTATTTTTGATTTTTCGTTTCTCTTCGAAAATAGATATGACTTCGCATTAAAATTATCTTACACTATAAATTGCACTGGCGCAACTGACCGGTTCGCAGCCGGGTTTTCAGCTAATTGTTAAGCGGCTCTTTTTAATCTCATCCTGAAAAACGTGTATTTTCAACAGCCCAATACTACCGTGAGCCTCTTTATTCCCGTGAGCGACATTATCGTCTGAATACCAGATTATCTCCTAACCATGCGACGGTTAAAGACCTGTCTGCTCAAAACTTTCCTCGTACGGAAAAAGTTGCGAAGCCCAGATCATCTGCTCATTGGAAGGTTCAGCTAAAACTTTCAGATTCCAGATCAAATGTCATGGTGCAAAATACTCCAGAAGCGGACACGATAGCTGTTTGAACGTCCGCAACCATCGAGAGCGACAGGCACACGGTGTCCAATCACTTCATGGACTAAGCGCGATTTGCACCAAGGTAAGGTAAACGAATGCCACCTTACTAGTCGAAATGTCAAAACACGATAAATAAGAATGGAGAAAGTTGTGTACCACCTGCGTGGATTGAAGCTAGTTGAACCATTATCATTGGTATGGCTAAATCGTAATCCTAGCGCATCAAATCTTGACCAGCTAAGACTGCTTCAAATCACGGAGAGAGATCTTGAATACATTTTATTATCCGCTTTTCTCTGGCGTAGGGAAGGTCAGGAGACCACAGCAAGTATCTTCGCTGAGGTGCCCTGGTGGGAAAGGTCCAAAAACGCTCTGCAACAAACCCAGACGAATCAAAGAAATGGTCTAAGTTTAATCCTTTCTGGTGTCACAAGCTGTTGAAGCAGTGTAGCGCAAAAACGATCAGCTACAATGAAGATTCCTCGGTGGCATAATTGGATTGCGTGATATGGCGGGCACGTTATACATCCCCTGATCCACGGTTTATAAGGTCAACGGTCCTAAGACGCTTAAAATAACGTTCTTACGTAAAGATATGTTGAACACGGTCAAAACTCGTTGCGAATCACCCGAAATGTCACGTATTCACCATGCACGTGAAACGAGAGGAGGAGGAGTAACTTTGTGTTATAGTAACAACCTTCTGTGCAGTGATATTACGGATCCAGATGTCGTCTTACGGGATACACTCTGGTGCTCAGTCCGATTAGCTAACGGCGAAGACTGTTTTGGAAGTATTATATCGCCCACTGTTTGCACAGGAAACTTACAATCTGGCCCTACTCGACAGAATTCGCATGGTTACTTCCAGATTTTTAATTATGGGTGACGTCAATTTACCGAATCTGTAGAGCAGCACCTTCCACCGAGAACACTCCCTCGAAAACGCATTCAGTGATTTGGACGATATTCCTCATTATAACCACATTGCATGTAATACCCGATACCGCGGAACCGATGTACCTTCACTCTTGGATCTCGTTCTGACAAGCAGTGAACACGACATTGATAACGTTGCTTGAAGCTGTAAGAACAAATGATGCCCGTAAAACAGTTAGATGGATCAGCATTATGGCTTTGAGGGATGCTATTATAAACACGATTAAATGCCAAACGGAAACCAGCAACGTACACGAGTTTTGGGTATGGCAAATTCAAGAATTTATGGTATAAAAAAGCTCGTAGCTGTACAACACCACAGGATATTCGTATAAGGACAGTAAATATATATCTAATCTCAAGATATCACTTTAATATGAAGTTTTGATGCGCTTAGTCTAATTTCTCGCTGCATTATGTATGTATGTATGAAAGCACAAGCCTGGTCCAGGCAAAGTGCTGCACAGTCAGAGACTGCACGTGGGCGATATTACTGTCAGGTTGCCCAGGCCTAGACAGATATGAGGGGGTAAATAGAAATGCTAGTGAGACTCCAGCGTGTTTCAGCATGCAGCTCACTACCGTTGGCCAATCAATTTAGCACGATGTTAGCCGTACAGCACAGAAATGCTACACGATCGCACATCCGTGCATTAGACTGCGGCCATTATCTTAAGACTGATACCTTTATAATTCGTAGATTTGGGGAACGTGTCCGTCGCAGGTACATCATGCAAGTCAAGTATATCACTGAGGAATCTCCATTGTAACTGATCGTGTTTGCGCTGTACTGCTTCATCAGTTTCTGCGACCATACCACTGCTTTGTTTGGACTTGTTGCTAGGCGTTTCGGGCCCTTTGCCACCAGGGCACCTCAGCGAAGATCCTTGCAGCGGTCCCTAAACGCTTCCTACGCAGGAGAAAAGCGAATAGTAAGATGTTTTCAGGATCCCTTTCAGAGTTTACAGTAATTTTAAGCCGTCTTGGCTGGTCCATATTTGTTGAAGTAGATTTACGATTCAACTGACACCAATTCCATGCTGCTGCACAACCTTCTCAATTCTTCTTTATCGTGGTTTAGCCTGTCCCCTAGTAAGGTGGTACAAATCACGCTTAGTCCATGGAGTGAATGTACACTGTGTCTGTCGCTTTCGCTCGTTGTGGGACATTTCGACTGCTTTAGATGGAATACATCTCGTGTCCATTTTAGGAGTATTTTGCACAGTGACTTTTGGTTTTGATCATGAGGGTTTTCGCTGAACCTTCGGAGGAGCAGGTGCCTTTGGTTGCTTAAGTTTTTGCAAAGCAGGGAAGTTTGGGGCAAGCAGGTATTTAACAGTCACGTTTGTAAAACTGGAGTCTTGATTAAAACGAGGCTCTTCAAGACTCGCCGACACATTTTTAACAGCTGAACCTTCGTGTTGATTGATCTGCAAAGATGTAGCTTTCATCTGACTGGTATTACCGTCTGTGTTTTGCAATTTATCGAAATCTGTACTGGCAAACTGAGAATTCTTAGCAGTGACCAGAGTCACTACCTATGCATTAAATGCTTGTATTTGGAGCACTAAGCTCAGCATCCGATCATCCAGGTTGCTTCGCCGGATACTCGTTCGAGCAGCTAAATCTGCATTTGGTATAGTTCGACAATTTTTAAACACGTAGCATACACCAGGCCTGTTTTTATCATTCATGATCGATATCGCCTCCGGGGTCAATGATTTGTGACATTTGCACTCGTGGGAACAGTTGGGACACGTGACAGATTTGACCTTACCACTGACGACTTTCTTGCAGACAACGCATGTTTTGCGAACATGAGATCGTTTCATGTTAAACGGGGCCAACCAAAAGTACCAATCAGAACACACAAAATCGATACGGCTAGGGTTTTTGTGTGGAGTTGACGGAAAGTGACGAGTGGAGGAATATTTCGTCAACCGATTTAGCCGCGAATTTGTCAGTCTCCAGTTGAGAATATTGGTGTAAAATGGATTTGTTGTTGAGTATTTCTCCGAGTAGTTCCCGACATTGGTAGACACAGATGGGTTGATCTAACAACAGAAACACAAAATCGATTCAAATAAAAAAACGAACTGCAGAAAATCCACGGGTAACGCACGCAAAGAACAACACGTCGCAGATGGATGATTCTTGTATGAGTAGATCCGTCGTAGCAAACTTTCAGATAGATGTTTAAAAATCAAACCCATCGGATGGTAAATATGAAAGTTATATCCAAAAATAGCAGAGTTCAAAATTAATCCACACGTCACAAGTAGAGTGAATTTGTTCTAATTTTCTGCTGCTAAAACATGTTCCTTTGTTTCTGCTGAATCTGTTGTCATTGCTGCTAAATAAGTTTCTGTTCATACTGATGTTGTTTTAAAATCTGTACCATGCACTGAATTTGTTATAGTTTTTTGGTGTTGAATAATTTCCCGTTGGTTCTGTGGAATCTGTTGCTGTTGCATATTTTCATTATTGTTGTTTTAAAATTTCCACCATCCCCGTCACCAATTGTTTAAGTGTTCAAACCAGAACACAAACTTGAAACACAAGCTGTGGATTTGAACAATTGAATACAACTCGTGATGCAAGTATGGGGTCGATAATGCGCATATAGTTAGACCAATAAGAAAAGGGTAAATCAAGATAGATCGTTTGACGTATGAATAATGCTCGCTCTGTGTGCGAACTTTTGCAAGTTCGCTGTTCCGCAACAGCATGCAATACTGTCGCCATTTTCATTTTCTTTTTACATTTCTGAACTTTCTTGTAACCCTTCTGCACTTACTATTAACTACACGGAAGACATTGTCGTTGCACAGAACCACAATTGTCGACTCGACCAACGTGCTTTAGAATCAATGATTACAATCATTGGGCAATGGTTACCCATACTTGGTTTATCTTCGAATTCCCCAACAAAATTGTACTTTTCAACATAACTGGACAGCAATGTGTAGGTCTGTATCAAACCATTCCTCGTGTTTTATTTAATGGCTGGATATTTGAAAGATGTTGCCGCAATCGCAGCGGTACGTGTGTTTAGTCAACTCAAACAAGTATTTGGGAAATTTTTGCCCAAGATATTCAGAAGTATCATGAATACGTACTTCAGACCAATAATGAAACTCGCTGTGCAGTCATGGTCTCCGTTTCTAAAAAAGGGTTTATAATCAATGCAGCAAGTCCATCACTGCTTAAAAAACTAGTTCTCAGTATCCGAAACACGCTTTATAAAGAAAGGATATCTCACCTGAATCTTTTTATCTTTGCCCATCGACGAATCAGAGGAGACTTTATCCGACTTTACCAAATATTTATTACCCGAAATCATCCTTACAAGATTTATTCATGCAAGGAAATCGAAAAATTAGCGGACCCGTGAAAATGTAACAACATTGTTTTATTGTACCTAACAATTGACATTGACACACACTTCCCGTTGATTCGTGTTCCGTGATTGCTCCGCTGTACCTTCGTGTCTTTTTTAGATGCTGTGATAAATCTTCTATCTCCTGTGCTTTTTCTCCTACATTCTTGGGGTTATTATTGTAGTGGTCAGTCTACTACAAATTGGTGAGCCCGA